>JAVQJF010047531.1:0-127740 GCA_036023855.1 Gadopsis marmoratus
GCAAAATACCACAGCTAATGCACTCATGTAATAAAGTGTGTAGAAGACATTAAAATGATAAACAAAATACAATACACAGGAAAAACAGATTATATGGTTACATTTTGCCATCACACAGCATAAACATTAGGGCTCATAGGGCAATTAATGGCACACCTGAAACCACACTTATATTGGCATCACTTTACCGGTTACCTTTTTTGGTATTCATTTGAAGTTTTTTGTTGACAGCTCAACACTTAGTGATCACAAAAATCAACACCATTTAGGTCAGGCTTCAAGCTATAAGACAGATATTATATTGTATGATAGATATTGTATCTTGTTATGTGCCAGTGTTCTTGTTAAGGCAGAGATCAAAATCAAGTGTGGCTAAGCTTTTTTGTTAATTTAAAGCCTAAATTAAGGTAAGACAGAAAGCCGGGAGAGCTTTAGATAGATAGATTTGCATATTTAATATAATATTTAAATATGTTTTTTAAAGAAAAATAAATTATGTAGACTTTTTATGGTGTCTTTTTACCTGTAAAATATGATTCAGCTCTTTTTTCTGATAAATTAGGCATCATAATTCCCAGCCAATATCCCCAGCCAATGTCATTAGTATTTTCAGTATGTTAGAGCAATAATTATAGTATGCGATTGTGATTTTAGGTCTGGCTCCCCCTAACAGAGTGTGGGAAGGTGTGGTGACAGTTTCATCTGTAGAGCTGCTTTGGGATCCAGCACAAGGACAGGCTCACAGCTACGAGGTCATCTGCCTGAACTGTGACCATTCACACATGGTAAACAACAAAATAAAACAACTCTTAAAAAATATGAACACTTTCACCTGTACTTGATTTCAGGAGCAAGTTTGCTGAGGCTTATATTTCCCAGTGTACCTGTCAAAGTCTGGGTGAAGAATTTAATGAGACGTGTTTGCACCCACTGGAATGACTACTGAATCAGCAAGCTGATTTAGGGAAGATTCACGGTGTCCAGTAGTTGGCATGATTTTATGTATCAAACATTAACCCTTCCCTCTTACTACTGTTGTTACTGTAAGAATTATAACAAGGATCTTAGTCAACTTCTTTGGTTTCATTTGGTATCATCTGTGTGCTACAGGTGCAGAAGGTTTTCAGTCAGAGTGCAGTCTTTTCTAGTCTGACTCCAGGCAGACGCTACCACTTTGCAGTACGGACAGAGAAGGAGTTCTTCACAGACAGTTCCCCTGTCACCATCAACATCACTGCAGGTAAACACACACACATATACTGCACATGTACACACACACCGCTCAATCTTTCTAGTCTAAATACTATGTGTAATGTGTTTTATACGCCAGCTCCCAGCCCAGTGGAGGTGTCTCTTGTCAATAAAAGCACATCATCCATATACATTCGTTGGAATATGCTCAGGGGAGTAGTGAGTGGACTCATCCTGTCAATCAAAAACAGAACATCCAATCAAGAGCTGATCATTTCTCATCAGGCACCCAGGTCAGTCTCAGTCGTGTCAGCTAGTACACAAATGATCACAGTTTTATGAGACTGGAATTACAATCAGCAGATTTATACCAAGAATTTATTGCAACGTGGATTACTCAAAGCTTGTGCTTAAAACACTGACTGCTAGAGCTGTGTGTGTTCACAGATCTTACAGCTTTGAAGGCCTCGCTCCTGGAAGCCAATATACAATTGAAATGATTAGCACCAGCGGAGAAAGAAGGAGTGAACCTGCTACTTTGATCTTCCATACTAGTAAGTTTGAGAGAGTGCGAGAGAGAGAGAGAGAGAGAGAGAGAGAGAGAGATTTGGATTACAAAGTAAATGTAGCAGGAAATAAACATTGAGAAGAAATGTATGTCAATTCAACATTAAAACATTTTTTTATGTTAGATTAAGAAAGTGTGATTATAAAGAAAATATAGGTTTCTGTAAGGATTGCAGGTTCCCAAGTAAAACATGAGAGACAAGAAGGAAATTATTTTTTTGGATCTTTCTCAGTCTTAACTGATTACATTTTTTACAATACTTTGTCAGGGTGGGACGGTGGTTTGAAATAAATCATTGTCACAACAGAAATTAGAGCACACGCTTTGAAGCATAAAGGGAACGGCTAAAAAGGAAATCATTCATGTGTGTCTTTGACTTCAAAAATAGCTTTTAATGCTGTTGAACAGTGATTTTACAATCACAATGCTGATTATACTTTTAAGACATGTCAAATGTTTACCAAAGAATTTATTCACATTATAGTAAAAGTACAAAATTGTGATTGGATCTCAGTACTCATTCCCCTCCAGTATCTCCCTCCTGCTGGATTAGAGCGAATCTATAAAGTATGTAAAGGGTTCACTTCGTACCTGTATTCACATGTGTATTACCCAGAGTGAGAGTAATGTGTCAGTACGTGGTGTCACATGCTAATGGGATCCTTGTCTCCAGTCCCAGAGGTGCCACAGGAAGTGACTCTTTCAGAGCATGTAGTGACGTCTGTGTTTGTCACGTGGAAACCACCACAAGGACAGGTGGAGGGGTACAAGGTAAGACATGTGTACTACTGCATCTTTCTGGCTCCAAGTAACAATCACAGAATGAGAGACAGGTTTTATAGGTTGTTAGGTCATAGTAGCCTTAACAGACAGATGTGCAGACAGTTGTCATTTGTCACCCATTACTCAAAATTATTCTTTTTAACGGACAAAGGAGGCCACTTGCATCAGGTTCTGCACTCACCTTTTGGTTACTTAGAAACCATTGTTGGTACACCACTGATTCGGTTACCATCCCTTTAAAGATGTATGACCTCTGTAGCGCCATGACCAGGAAGAATGACCAAGCATATTATGTGCACAGTGCACGCACAATAGAAATCCACATTAAGAGAAATAAATGACAAACTTTGGTAGATGTTTTTCCTCAGCCGGTAATTGAAGTTTGAATTGGGTTTTGAAAAGCCACCAAAAGGACTATTATTATTATTATTATTATTATTTCTTTTTGTTTTTATCAGCTAGTTTTTGGCCTGCTGTCTGTGGACAGGAAGTCATGGACTGAGGTGCTTGTCCAGGGCACAAGTTATGAGATCAGGGATTTGATCCCGGGATCAGACTATGATGTCAGCATTCAGAGTGTCCTGGGCTCAGACACCAGTCAGGCAGTCCACAACAAGTTCAGCACACGTAAGAGACACTCATGCAGATACAGGCACCCAAACACACATACACACACAGAAACACACAGGCCTAAACTCTGTACTAGTTTTTCAGAAAGCACTGGCCTCTCAGGATCGAAAAAGCTGTTGGTAATGCATCAGTTAGAGCATTATGCCCTTGTAACACATAAAAATAGGTAATTAGCTTGTAAATTATGAAATCTATAGGTGTAAATGTGCAAAACTTGTTTTCCAGGCCCAGCAGGAGTATGCGCCCTTCATTTAGGCAGCATGAACTCTACTTCTGTCTCTGTGAGCTGGGACAGTTCATTTGGAGAATTTGACTTCCACAGAGTCACCGTGGCCAACACCTCACCACACCTCATCACAAACACACTCACCATACCCAAGGAGGAGCGGGTTGCCGTTGTTACAGGGCTGGTGGGCGGCTGCAGCTACAACGTGAGAGCTGAGAGAGTGAAAGGAGTGACAGCTGGGAGCGCTGCCTCTCTGACTGTAACCACAGGTAGACAATATTACAAGGGCTGCACTGGTCAACACTCCATTATTATCACCTGCCCTGATTGCTTCTACATTCAATTACTGAAACTTTCCTCACATCTCTGAGCAGTGCCAGCCCGTGTGCAAGGAGTGCGCGTTGTGAATGTGTCTGCACATGCATTCTCGCTGCGTTGGGAGCAGGCAGTAGGGTGTGTGGATGATTACCAAGTGAGCCTGCTACCAGACCATGGAAAAGTCACAGTGCACCCTGCACGTGATGGATACATTCAGGTACACACACACACACATACTCGATTAAACACACACTTCTTAGATGCAGTAACAAGGGCATCTCGGAATTTACACTTAGTTTTTCACATAACAAACTTGTTGAAGATGCTTGGACAACAAGGCAATGCAGTTCACGGAAATACCATCAGTGCCGTGTTATCAAGAGCGGTAAATGGAGAGGAGGCCTGGCATTGTGGAGCTCTAAACATGCAGCTGAGTTATGACACTATGTACAAACATACATGCATTATCTCCCCTCCCATTCAACCAACTCAAGAACCACCCCAGATGGGCTCTTCCCAGCTGCCAGGTGTCCGATACCCCTCAAAATGTAACCTTACACACCACACACACAGAGCACAGAGTTGAGTAATAGATCTCATTATTTATTAAGTTGGCCTCATGAGCTCAACCCTGAATCATTCATTTGATTAAGTAGCTCTCTCTAGAGAGAGAGAGAAAGGGAGAGACCAGAGGGAGAACGTTAGCCTTGTGCTAATCAAAGGACCCACTTCCCCTCCCTGGCTAGCCACTAAAACTTTGGAATACCTCAAGACCAAGAGCCGTTAATACCCAATGGCTGGACAACTAACCCTGGCACCTTGACTCATCCCACTAACCAGCTTCTAGACCTGCATTGATGCCTGTTCAGCTTGGTGGATTACCTGTAGACCACTGCTAACAATTACGCACTAACTCTGGATGCAGCACCTTCTGGCGAGGCCTTTAACCTGCTGTGTCTAAATTAAAGCTAACTGTGCTACCCAGCATGGTCTGCGTCTCGCTCATCCAGCTGCTCGCGCTCTGCTTGGGACAGGTACACTCACAGGTAAGAATTCAGCATGCAATATCTGCCATTGCTCTGCACAAATATGTTTATATACTCAAATATTAAAATAACCTTTACAGACTGACACGCTCTTCTTGTAACTATATACACATGCTTAAAGTATATTGATAAACTAAACACACCCACGTAAAATACAAAGCATGTACAGTGAGGAGAACATGAACAGGTGCAGAAAAAATGCTTGGTCGTATTTCTGGGAGGCAACATAAGGTGTCAGTGTGACACATTGGCATCCGGCATACTGATGTCAGATGAAAAACACTCCAACACAGGCAACACTGTACTTGTATCACACAGACATACACTATCACATAACGATACAAACAAGTGCAACCACAAACAGAAGCAAGCGTTCATCCATTCACACCCACCCACCTTCATATTGATACAGATGGATGAGGGTGTAAGGTAAAAAGAGTTGTGGTGATTATTTAGTAAGCTGCATAATAAAATACACTAACAGAAGGCTGAGTGCCCTCAGGGTTACTGCAGATTTTTACAAACTAATTTAGATTTATTCAGATGTCTTCAGAGAAATAGAGTATTTTACTAATATGTTACACAGTAATGACTCCAACCCAGGGATATGTGCACCCCTTGGGGTACTTCTCCAGTTGTCAGCAGGTACTCGGAAAGATGGTGCAGTAGCCGAGCTAATTTGAAAAAATTATGAATAGGTAAAAAAAGAAAACAAATCTATAATCACCACTTTGTGTTTAGGAGGTCAATAAATACTCGAATAGTGCTGTAGCAATTAGTCTATTAATTGATTGGTTGATTGCCAGAAAATTAATTGCCGACTTTTTTTTTCAAGCATTGAAATCAAAATATTACCTTGTTATTAAGCTGTGCTGCTTTTCTTTGTCTTTTGTGATTGTAAATACAATATGTTTAGGTTTTAGACTGTAGCCAAAGCCAGCAATAACAAATGGGAGCCATGGGAAAGCGTCACATTGAGCTTTGGGAAATTGTGATGGGCTTTATCCCCTATTCTCCTGCATTTTATAGACCAAACAATGAATGAATGAATCTGTGTTTTGCTGTTTTCACAGGCTAATGTGGTGGATGTCAGTCCAGGGACACAATACGCTGTGACGGTCACAGCAGCCTCCTCCTCCAACATCAGCCCTGGAATCAGTCGCATGATCAATACCAATGAGAGTGGTGAGACGTGCACGCGCACACACTGTTCTTTGTTGTTTGAGTGGGTTTGGTTTTTGGATGTTAAAGTGCCATCAGGTTGTCGTCTGCCCTCTGCTGTTTAATTCAGTGCCTGTATAGCACATGTACACGCACACTGCGGGAAAGGAATTGGTACAGCAGATGTGTGCATGTGTGTGTGTGTGAGCGTGCGTGTGCATGTGTGTGTTGGGGGGGTGTATACTCCCTTCCCTGTTTAATTCCTCTTAGGTAACTTAAGCTCGGGCTTTTGAACCGCAGGATGAATGGGTCTGCAGTGAATGTCAGTGAAATGCCACTGGTGTGTGAGGTCTTATTCATTAGAGTTCGGCCTTGGTTCGGAGGATCAGTCCCCCAAAGACAACAACACTATTCTTAAATGAATCTGATACTGTATTCTGTTGAGTCATAATATACAGAAATGTTAAATGAAATATGTAAAAATGTAATTTGATTTCTTCTGTATTGATGGTATTGAACACAGAAGAAAGAGTGAAAAGATGGGATGACAAAATACGTTCTTTCCTTCGTCTCCTCTCCTCTTGTCTCCTTCACACACTCGCTTTCTTCTCCTCCAGTTCCTGGTCCACCTTTAAGCCTAGAAGGAGAGGCCGTGGGCTCTAATGGTATTCTGCTCTCCTGGACCATGCCAGCTGATGCCAGCGATATTGACGAATACATCATCAGGTAATTCTTTGTTGTCTTCTTGAAAAACAGATTCATTATTTTGGTCTCTTGGAGTGGGTCCACACAGGTTGTGAGTCTCAAATTCACAATTCAGGAGAGCTTTTTTTTCTTTGTCAACGACAACAGAATTACAGTAGCCACCTCCAATCAGGTGCCGAGTCATCATGAGATCATGAAAATATCGAATATAGAATTAACAAATATACAATTGATAAAAGAAACATTTAATCAGCGGCAGTTTCTCTCATGTACCTCATGTTTTGGAATGACAATAAAATGTCTTGAATCTTGAATCTTGAATTTTGTAAACTCTTATGCTCTTGGTTTATATGTACATTTAGGCCTTTATGTGACTAGTGTTTGTATTGCACACACTGAGATGCACAACTTCCAAGGGTGGAAGAAGTATTCAGATCCTATACTTGAGTAAAAGTATTAATACTACAATTTAACAGTACAATTTAAATCATGCATTAAAAATACTTACTTAAATAAAAGTGCAGAAGTATTATCAGCTAAATGTACTTAAAGGAACAAAAGTAAAAGTACTCGTTATGCCAAATGCCCCCTTTCACTGTGGCATACATATCCAAGGATTATTATCATTGATGCATTAATGCGACGGCAGCATTTTTGTGGAAGTGGTTCTAGGTGAGGTTTTTAAAAATCTTATAAAAAAGACATTGCAGAGTCCTAGAGAATATTTCAACCTGTTTGAAATTTAACTCAACATTTTTAAAAATATGTTCACAAATGTGGGTCTGTTTCTTGAAACAAGGAAGAACAAGTAATGTTAAAAAAGTGGATGTTATTCAATTCAAATTATTCAAACAAGTTGGTTTGCCTTGAAAACAGGTTGAAGTATCCTAGAGCATTGGCAGATGTTTTTTCACTTTTTATAAGAAAATAAAGAATCAATTTTCACATAAAATTACCTGATAAGTTAGAGATTTCTTTCACTGGACAATGCATTAGGTTTAAGAAGCTTATTCTATGTCTTATATGAAAATGAATTTGCAAAACAATATGCAAAATGCACAATATTTGCTCTATGATATAGTGGAGTAGAGGTAGCAGACAATGGAAATCCTCAAATAAAGTACAAGTACCTTAGTCCATAAGTACCTGTAAATGTTCTAATATAATGTAAGTCGTTTACTGTTGCTCAGAGCCTTTTATCCAGCCTCACGCTGTTTATTAATGTATAATGTGAGTTGGGAGATGATTATCCCAAAAACTGATTTTTTCCTTTAGGTACAAGGAGGTGTGTCCCTACCCCGATGCCACCTTTACACAGGTGACCAAGTACCTGGACGTACCAGAAATTCTAATCACTGACTTCACTTCAGGTTCTACATACCACATTGAGGTAAGATACACAATTCAAGAATCAAAACCTTATTGCCAGAGTACAGTATAGATCATAGGGATTTGCTTTGGTGAAAAAGAAAAGACATAAAACAAGTGATAAAAACATAAAACAACCATCTCTAAACAATAAAACCTTTATACATCAAAAAAATAGTGTCAAATATAAATAGAACAAGTCTGTCCGGAAGGGACGCTACACATACAGAACCAACTTCCATGGAAATTTCTCCTGGATATGGGTAATGGTACTGAATATATTATATTTAGTAGATACACACCCAAGCACCATTAGTCTTTCAATATCTCATACCAAACATATTTCTGGACACTATCCTCCTCTATAATCATGTGGATGTGGCTGGCTAACACACATCCCACAGGACCAGAATAAAGTGATGTGGCTGGACACTGGTAATTGATCCCAATTGCATTATTAATCAGGTAAACAGATATATGGATCAGGCAGGGCTCTTTCCACTGTCTGTTGTCACTGAGCTTGAAAGTGATCGTGCTTATTAGTTTTCAGAATTCATTAACCCACATGACCTTCATACAAATGGACTCTGAGAGACTGACACACTTTGTGATTGTGCCTGCACAAAGTGTATTTGTGTGTGTGTGTGTGTGTGTGTGTGTGTGTGTGTATCATATTACTACATCTCACCTATGACTGTGTTGGCCCACTAAACCATGCAAAGAACTGAGCTCATGAGCAACTTCTTTCTCTTGCTTTGGCCCATTCAGTATGTCTGACAGAAAGTTATATTCATCTTATTATGAATGAGCAACAATCATACATACTGCACGCTGCAACAAATCACCATCTTAATGCATCTTTTTGTCTATTATTTACTCTTCCTTTTCCAGTGAACAGAAAGAAATGTAGGATGAGTGTATTTCACCTGTTTGCTACACAAATTATTTGGAATGTCTAAGAATGTCTGAGAATCAGGTATCATTTATTCTTGGTAAAAGTGCAGAAATCTACCCTGTCCTGTCCCAAGATATTGAAACTCCAGAAACAAGTAAAACTGCACTGTAAACTAGAATTAACTTCTTAACGTCTACGTATGGAGAGCTGAATATGAGTCACATTAACCTGTGAACACATGTTTTTTACAGTGTAATTGTTGTAAGCAAAAAAACTGAAATATCAGTTTTGGTTATTTCCAGACAATAGACACAATATTGTGAACACCTATTGATTGCAGTGGCTATTACCTATGTGTACTTAAAATGTACAATTCAGAGAGGTTTTGATTCAACTCTGGTAAGTTTAGGCAGTAGTTTTCGATGTTGTTATTTAGCATTACACTGTACTGTGCAGGTACATGCTTCTCTGTAGCTAAATTAGAGAAGTATTGGCATTAAGAAACATTTTAAAGCCAAGTAAAAAGCTAAAAACACATATAGTATTCTTCTTTACTGATGAGTTGACATTTTTGGTAAATATGCGGTGTTTGGAGGTGGCATTTATTACTCTACCTTTAGATGATTTCCCCATTAGCCTGATAGTAAGACTTAAATTGCCATTTAATTTTCCCGTTGTTATTCATTTATTTTTCATTCCATGTTAATTTATTCTGTTTAAATCTTCAAGATAATCGAAGGTGTGGACAGCCATTCAGAGGCTGAGCTGTGTTTACATGCTGGTAACTTACCGGGTATATAATGTTGTATCAGTGTTCATGTGTTACTCGCTGAATCACCTCTAACAGGACCTAATCAGATTCTGATGACTGCCCTTTTCACAGGAACATGAATTAATCATTATAAGTAATACCTACCAACTCTCTCACTCTGTCCCTTTAGGTAGCAGCCGTAGCTCCCGTAGGAATAGGAGCCTTCAGCAAATCTTTATACATAAAGACTTCTGAGTCCCGTGGGTATTCATGCATATGTGTCCACACTTGCATAATGATCTAAAACAGTATTGTATGTATATGTGTGCGTTCATTCATTTGTGTGTGCATTCCCTGCAGCCCCTGGCCTGGTGACCAACTTGACAGCGTTCGCTCACAACCACACCTTTGTCATGGTTACCTGGTTCCTGCCGCACCGCATCAACGGCCTCATCACAAAGTTTGCTGTTAAGGCTAAACATGCTCGTACTACGCAGACAGTCCGCACGCTGGAGGTCAATGCAGAGGACATCATGACGGGAGCGCTGCCTCACTGCAATGTACTGCATTATACTGTCACCCTGTGTCTTCTCGTTGTGAAATGTTCTGTTTCTGTGGTCTTTTTCTGTCAGGATTGTATATGCGCCCAAGGTACAAGGCCGACCATCTGTACAACATAAGGCTAGAAATTTTTTTGTCATATGCTTTTCCCTGTGTATGTCCTGTATGAATGTGAATGTCTAGGATGCTGCCGATATCCTGTCCCGCGCCACACTCAGTCCATTGGAGATTACAGCATCTTCCCCACCCATCACCCTCTCCGCCGTGCCCCCTGCAGCCACCTGGAGCGTGCCCATATCAGTAGGAGTGGATCAGCTACGACCTTACACTGCCTATCTATTCGAAGTGTCTGCCTTCACCTCTGATGGAGAGGGACAGATAGCTTCCACTATGGTCCGCATGCCAGAATCAGGTGTGGAAAAAAAGGATCAAACCAGGCTGTAGCTTTTCTTTAATTTGTGAATTAGAATGTTATCAGTATTATATCATACTTGCTGCATGTCTGAAAATCATTATTTCTGTGTGTTTGTGTGTGGCAGCCCCAGAATCCAGTCCAAATAACTTCTCTATAGTGAATATAACGTCTCGATCAGTCTCCGTGTCCTGGAACTCTCCAAGTCGTATCACAGGAAAATTCACCTACGTGCTCTACCTCCATGGACCTACAGGTTATTCAATATTAACTCTTGAACACACTCACATGCATGCATAAACAGACTCAAAGTCTAAATCAATAGAAATCCATACCATTTTCCATTTCTTCATCACCCCAGGATATTTGTATGAGAACAACACAGGAGAAATGCGGTTTGTTTTTACTGGCTTGACGCCCTACACAAGGTACATGTTGGTTATCCGAGCCAAAGCTGCTGGACAAGTGGGTCCAGCAGCGCAGGATGATGCAATTACATCTGCTGAAGGTGAGGGGAACACTCAAGTACTAATACATCTCTTTTTGCATTCAGATGAATATCATAGCTGCAACTGATATTGCTGATTATTTTTATTAAAAGATAAGCTCATAAAATAGTGAAAAATGTCCAACACAATTTCTCAGGGCCCAAGGTGATGTCTTTAATTGTCTTGTTTTGTCCAACAAACTGTCCAAAACCCTAAGACAGTCCAATTACAATGATCAGACGCTGGAATCAGAGATTGTTTTGTAATTTGCTTGAAACGTCAAAGTACTAGCTAATTACTTTTCTGTCTTTTCTTATACAATGAATCAAGTAGTGCTTTCAGTTTAATATTAAAGCTACTGAGAAGCATGATTGAACAACACATACCAAAAATAATGATAACGCACTATTTTTGTACGCGGTGCAGGTGCATCATGCTAGTGTGTTTGCTTTTTATATATAATCATATGTGTCTGTGTATAACTCCGTCCGCCCCTATTTGTGTGTTTGTGCGAGAAGCACCCAGTGCAGTGCAGGACTTGATGGCAGTAGCTGAGGATTCAGTTTCAATTTGTGTGTGCTGGAGAAGCCCTGCCCAGCCCAACGGTCTGATCACCTACTACAGACTGCAGGTTCTGGTTGATGATAATCTGCTGCAGGACATCACCCTCACTTCAGAAGCGGTGAGTCAGATAATGCAGATAGCCACCACAAATGTATCCTATCACAGCTCATTACTGTTGAAAATTCAGTGTTAAAAGCCGAGCCTTTTTATAATGTAAAAACTCCACTCTTGGTGATTTTCAGGAGCCATAATATCATAAAACATTTGTACAAACCATTTTAATGTCCCTCCAAGAAAACCTGTGTGAAGCTATTTTTCAGAGGCACTGATTACACTCTTTGGTCATTTTAAGGCCTCATAAATTAACATAATTGTACAACAGTACTCAGGTATTTTCTCATCAACAGTTGTTTATAAGCTTGATACAGGCTGGTGCTTATGTACAACCATTGGAACTATTATAGGTTATAAAACATCTTCATATGCATCAGTAGACATAGACGTGTCTACCGATTCAAGCAAACATTGGGATTGGCTCCAGCCCCCCCCCCCACCCATAAGCGGTATAGTGAATGAATGAATGAATGAATGAATTCTTCACACTGCACCCAACCAGAAAATATCAAAAACGATATAAACAGGTGTATATACAACAGAATATAAAATGTATATTTTTTTCTTCCTTCAGAATTCAACTGGTTTGAATGAAGGTGAGACACTTCACCCTGATGTCCATAACAATCCAGGGCGGCATAAGAGAACTGCTGAGCTCAGTCTGACCACATCACCACCGACTTTCACGGCCACTCTTTCTGAACACACAGTGCCGACTGTTGTGACCACTTCCAGCCTCACAAACTCTGAACTAAGAGCCACTGACCAAATCCCTAACACTGAAGCTAAACCAACTGCTGACTCCATGGTCACTAAGACACCCAACACCGGTTACGCTTCTGCTTCACACTCTGACAGCACCAATATTCAATCTACTGACTCTGCAGTCTCTGCATTTTCTCTTACCTCTGTGCCTCCTGCTACATCTCCACCCTGGCTGACAATGCAATCGCATGCAGAGGATATGACCTCAGACTCCTCCCCCTTGGCCCCAACACCAGGCCAGACCCGCTTGTCCACACATGATGCATCAATTACGGGACACTTTTCAACACTCAGTGCCGCAGCTTCTGGTACTACAGGTGGGAGTGCACTAACCATAAACACTGCCTGTCTTAAATTATTGCAGCCCTTGATACAAGGATTTTCATCTGTTCCAGTGCTTATAAATCCTGTCTGTGGTCTAGTGCATCCATCTGTGTCTGCATGCTTGCCGCAGGTGTAATGGTGAGAGAGGAGGTGATGGACATTTTGTCTGAGGAGTTGTCTTACCTGGTGTCAGATCTGAATCCCTTCACCGACTACACATTCAGGGTCACTGCTTCCACAATTGCGGGAGAGGGCCCTGCAACAAACATCACTGAGAAGACCAGGGAGCAGGGTGGGTGGTCACATGCCACTTGCATTAATCATTCACTATAAAAAACAAACAAGGAAACATGATAAGGCCTGCAAAACCCTTTAAAAAGTCTTTATTACTAATAATGTCTTGTATTGTATGTGTTCTTTAGTCCCAAGCTCAGTGCTCGAAGTGTCATATCAAAACATAAGCTCCACCTCCATACTAGTGACCTGGGTCCCACCACTCAACCCCAATGGATGGATCACGCATTACACTGTCTATGGCCTCAAACTGCACAGTAATCAGTCCCTGAAATGGGTTACTAACACAACCAGCATAATGATAACAGGTAATTACCTTCTCTGCACAGGCATTATAATCTTTATAATAAAAAAATTGCCTGTTGCTTAATATCTCTGTTCTAATGTATAGATTTGGACAAGTATACCGGTTATAAGCTACGTGTAGCTGCGTCTACAGCTGAGGGAGAGAGCTCTCTGACTGAGGAAGATGACATCTTTGTTTTCACCTTAGAGGATGGTATGTGCTGAACACACACTGTATACGTAAACAAACACAAGGGTCAACTCATTTGTTTCAATGTGAGTGGTGGCAGAAACAGGTATTACCTAATGAATGTTATCTAATGTAAAAAGTACAATGAAATTAAAAGTGTACTATCTAACTACAGGAAAAGTGACAAAGCAGCTAGTGTTGTGTTTGTACAGCTGTTTTACCTTGTTGAGTTTTTGTGGGGGCCTGAGGTGAGAACAGACCCGGACAACAATTACATATCAGTGAATGAATGTCAAAGTTATATTAAATAAAAGGATTTGAGTTCATTTATGAAATTTACTTTTTAGTTATTGAATTACCAATATTTAATGTGTGATGCTAGATCAGTTAGATTATCTGATTGTGTTTCAGTCGATGACACTATCAATTTTTCTTGTCCATCCCGTACTCAGAGCCCGACTCCCCACCCGTGAACCTCACTGCTGTTAACACCAGCCTCTCCACCGCCACATTGACCTGGTCTGCACCAGAGAAAACCAATGGGGTGATCCAACATTACGAGGTCCTGTATGCAAACGAATCCTACTCTGCGTTGATAAACACTTCCTCCAACAGCGTCACTCTGTTCAACCTGAAGCCATTCTCCTACTACAACGTGTCTGTGATGGCGTACACGCGACACGGACACGGCAACCAAACGTCAGACACTTTATACCTGCTCTCTGGCGAGGACGGTGTGTTGATGGATGCACCCACCCACACGAATATATACTTATGGAAAGCTTTAGTAACAATATCAGCTGTACATATTTTAGTAACGGTGCAGGTTCTTGTGTTCTGTTTCCAGTCCCAGGCAGCCCTCCGTATGCTGTTACTTATGAGTCGGTTAGTCCCAGTGAGGTGAACGTGACCTGGCAGCCTCCTCTGCTGCCTAACGGGATCATTACCCACTACAGCCTGGAGCTTTGGAATTCCAGTCACTACCTGAACCTCACCTCCCCAACTAACTACATCCACATCGCGCATCTGAGGAAGTATGCGCATTACCGCGTCATCGTGCAAGCACACACGCTCGCCGGGCCCGGAAACTACAGCAGCGAGCCGCTCAACATCACCACACTGGAGGATGGTGAGAGGCACGGGTGGGGGAAAGTGGAAAGGGTTTGTTTTCAGTTCCAGCACACTGCATGATTACATCATGAGTCCGAAGGGCATCTGATTTAATCTGACTTTTCCTCTCGTCTTTTCCTCCTCAGTTGCATTCTCTGTTTCAGCTCACGCTAATGATGTTACATCACAGGTTTTTGATGCCATGTGATGCTCGGGTCTCCCATCAGGACGGAGAAGTCATGATAACTAACCAGCTTTTAATTTCAGGGCAATATTCGGTGTCTCTCTGGCACGTTCCTGAGTGGCCTTCAGAGGTTCTTATTGAAGTTTGGTATTGATACGCCATACTCCAGTTTGAATTATGTTACTGGAAAGTCTTTCTCCTGCATCTCAGCTCCAGACACACCTCCTCGATTCCTCCATGCCAGGAAGTTGTCAGACTATGAGGTAGAGTTGTCATGGAAACCACCATTTGAAGCCAATTCAGACATACTCTACTACAGTGTCAGAGTTTGGTGAGTTTCATAATCTACTTCTCTCTGTCTTTTTGACTCTGTTGAAAAATAACACATTGCAACAAAAACGCTCTCTTTGTTAGGAATGAAACGTCTGAGCTGTGGAAGAATATAACACAGACATCAGTGATTATTAATGTAGACTCAGAGAGATGCTACAATGCCTCTGTCTCCAGCTGGACCAGACTGGGAGATGGAGGATTGCTGATCCACATCAGCTTTCCCACCATCTGTGCAGGTGCTGGATAATTGTAAAATCATTTTTGACACATACATTTATCATCCTCACATAGAAAATATTACCATGTATTATTTTTGCACCATGATGGTTTTCTCACTTCCTGAACATTTGTCTGTGCGTCCTTTGTTTCTGTGCTCCCTGGCTTTCAGAACCATTTGACCCCCCGCAGAATGTGACTGTTGCAAATGTGACCACCTCCTCTGTCACCTTGCTGTGGTACCCGCCTACCAAACCCAATGGAATTATTGTACACTACACAATTTACTACTATTATGAGACAAATGTGACTGAGCAGGTGAGACACATATACTCTACATAGAATATACAGACAGCACTAATTAATATTTTCGTATAAATAATGGGTCAAATGACTTTGTGTAATGTGTGCTCATAGTGACAAACCCACAGAGAATTATAACCCAATTCTTCAGTTCCTCTCAGCTCCGCAACAGTATTTTAGTGTGTTTTAGCTCATTGTTTTGGTTTTCTAGCCCGCATCTTTCCTGTTTTGGTTCAATCTCTCTTCTCAAACTTGGCGACTAGCCGGTGAACATAGATGAGCATATAGCAGGGGAAGAGCCAGATATTACTCTCAGGAGAAAAACAGCTAAAAGAGAATAATTACATTTGTTACGCAAGTTCAAATGAATACTAATGTTGATGTCTGCTGGATGTGTAAATAGCTAACTAATACTAACTCATAGCTTATTGTTAAAACATTCACAATTTCTACTTTATAATGGGATAATATGTCAGCTGAAAAACCAACAAATCTGAATAAATGAGTGGAGAAACATAATACATACAGATGTCTGACCAAGGCACTTAATGTTGCTTTTTCCTGTCATACAGCACACATTTTACTTTTGTTTAAATGCCTGTTTCAGTGTGTGAAAGTAACCCTAATGATCTTTTTGTCTCCATAGAGGGTTCCCATTTCAGACTTACCGGCCCTTGCTTCTCCTAATTCACCCCTCTCCTACACTCTGACTCGGCTGATTGGGGGAACAAACTACACCCTGGTGATGACGTCCAGCACTGCGCAGGGGGACGGCGGGGTCCAGAGTGAGCCACTAACCCTGACCTTACCGGTGGACGGTGAGTCAGACACACACGCAGACACACACAAACTAACACAATCCCACATGCACCAATATAAATCTGTTAAAAAGAATAGACATAAACATGAGATGCCGCACATGACGGCAGATAGTTATTTCGTACAATGATTCAGAGTCTCACTGGAGGGCGAGTCTGCAAACTTTTTTCAAAACTCTTTAAAAAAAAGAAATCACATAAAAACTCTGCGATAAAGGAGATAACAATTGGTCTGACAAACTGGCTCTATTTGTGTCTGCCTGCGACACTGTGTCTTGTAGATAGCCAGTTTGTGTTTCCTCTTACTAAGCACAATGAAAGTTGTGAGGGATTAAAAACACAGGGAGTACAAGACAAAGTGAGCGCAGAGCCGTTTACGATGTGATGACAGACAAAAAAACAATGCCTGACGTGCTTTGTGAAAGTTCATGCTGCGCTCATGCTACAATTGCAGTGTTGCCATGGAAACCTACATTCGCATATAGTATTTAGATGTACTTAGTCTTTTTGATATCCTCAGTGACAATATGAAATGTACACAAAGCTGATCTCTTTGTTTTTATGTGATTTTGGGAAAAATGGTGCAGACAGCCACCACAGACTTTGTCACATACAGTACATATTTGTATGTTGTGATTTATTTTTTATGTCTCTGAATGATTTCTGCTCATACTGACTCTGTATCTCTGCCTGTGCTCTAGCTGCTCCACTCTCAGCCAAGCACCGGACCTCCAGGGCACCTTGTCTCTCCCGCACAGCCATGCCCAGCAGGGGCTCACTCCCCTGGGCTCAGACCCCCACACACCTGGCCTCTCACATCCACTCATTCATTTTATGGATCTCTCGAGAATCTCCCCTTTCCCCTACATCTCCCCTTTTTATTTCTACTCTGTTTACCATGCGTTATTTTCAGAGGGGCTGAGACAGGATGAGTATTTTCTCCTTTCTTTTCCAAGGTTTTCAGTGTGCAAGTTTCCCTCCTAAATGCCTCTGTATTTCTCTTAATAGTTTGTTCATTTTATATGAAATTGTTTCTGTGTCTGTTTACTGTACTGTTTTACTTTGCTGTGTTTCTGTGTTGCTAAAGTAATGCCATGGCATATTGTTCTACTTGATGTGCTGTTGTTGAGTTTGTTAATTACATCAATGCTGCCAATGATTATGATGGCTTGTGACAGATGATGATAATGATGATGATGATGACTGGTGCGCTGTTCATTTTCCCTCACGTGTCACAGTGTGTATGTTTGATTGATGCCCTAATTTACTGCCTCATAGTATGGTAAACTCACATCAAAAGGCTCAAAGTTTTCAACCAGTGTTGCCACTGGTAGTTAATAATAGTAACACTTTTCTACTTGTCTCTCTGTCTTCAGTGCCAAATGACCCAGTCCGAAATCTGACTGTTAAGATGTTCAGCTCCACATACATCATCATCAGCTGGCACCCTCCCCTGGAGCCGAACGGCCGTCTCCACTACCTGCTCAACTTAGAGGAGGCTAGCATCCCCCCAAACGTATCCAACCAAGGGACTCCAGCAGTCAACAATACCATCCAAAAAACCACAACAGACATAATTGAATTATTCCCCGGACTCAAGATATATTTCCCTTATGTGTTGAGTGTTACCCCGGCTACAAGTGCTGGCGCCGCCTACAACCATACCAGCACAATATACCTGAGAACAGATGATGATAGTGAGTTTATCTACAGAAACTTTCATTTATGGAGTATGTGTTTCTTGTGACACTGACATGTGTGTGTGTGTGTGTGTGTGTGTGTGTGTGGATGTGTTTCTTTTAGAACCTAGTTCTGCTCCATTGCTCGTTTCTACCAGGAATCTGTCATCGTCCTCTATCGAAGTGGTCTGGCAGCCCCCTCTGGAGGCCAACGGAGAAATAACCGAATATACCCTCAATCTGTTCAACCCAGGGGGCTCTGACATAACACGCACCCCCAACACCTCGGTCATTTTCACCAACCTAATTCCGTACACAGCTTACAACCTCTCTATTACGGCTGCAACACGTAAAGGCTCAGGGCCTTATCTGCTGCTGCAGCTGCACACTGATGAAGGAGGTCAGTTTGAAAGCATATTTGAAATGTCCTAATGAGATTGTATTTATTTATGAAACTATGGGTGTACATCTGCTGTCTGTTTTAGTCTATTTTCTTCTCTATCTGCCTAACTTTGTGTTTTAGGCCCCATGTCCCCTCCCCTTAACCTGACTATATACAACCACACAGCCGTCTCTGTGTGGCTGAGATGGGAGCCTCCTCTAGAGCCCAATGGAGTGGTGATACACTACGGCTTCAGGATCCGAGACCTCATCACACACACCATCACACACAGGGTACTGTTAATTTCACACATGGAAAGCTACTCCAAAATAACAACAACACACACACACTTACACACAATCCACAGACCCACTCAGTAAGAGTACACAATGTCACACAGTCGCTCTAATTTCACAAAAGAGATACCACTCAACAGCAACACTATATGTGCACACGCGTGCACATGTGTGCTGATACAATAAGACATTATCCACTCCAGTTATCAGGATTGGATGATTTAATCTGCTATCTGTCACTTTTCTGTTATGTGTGTGTGTGTGTGTGTGTGTATGGGGTTTTTTTTGTATGTGTGCACAAATGTAGAATTCATCTGGCCCGTTGACCACAGATTACCTATCAGGCTTCAGGCCTCATAGCTCCTACGAGATCTGTGTTTACAGTTACACCAGAGTGGGCCATGGTGATCAGTTCAGCAGCCCGGTGACCTTCACGACTAACGAGTCAGGTAAAGTACACACTGTCTACACACATGGGATGTAACACTGATTTAGGTTACAGCTCACAGTTTGGGGTTCAAAATTCATCAGTCTTAAAAACTAATATTTGTGCAGTATATTCAATTCAATTCAAAATACCTTATTTGTTCCTTAAGGGGCCATTCAAGGAAAGCAGGTTTGCAAACATAAAAACACACAAACAAAACACTCATACACAAGCACCTAAACACAAAAAACATGTCAAATTAAGAACTTAAAAAAACCCAAAATGTTGAGCAAAAATGTTGAGGACACAAGGGCTAATGGCAGCAGCTAATCCATAGCCGGTCAACATTATCAACACTAAAAACGCACATTATGTCAAAAGTGAAAAAAGATCAAATGCACTTATGAATCTGTAGACAGAGCAAGCTGATTCTCAGTAATCCGTTTTTGTCCTTTTGACAAGGGGACATAAGCCAACAAATACATTAAAAGTTCAAATACTTTCAATAAAAGAGGTATAAAACACTGTCCTTATTCTGTAGTCTTCTCCAAAGAAGTTTAGTTTATGTAAGCATTGGTCTTTTTCATAAGCACAGCTGTATGTCAGTATGAAACAGGCTCAGCAGAATAGCAAGACAAGCCGATTGCGATTCCCTCCCAGGAACAGCTGGTCATTACTACAGAATTGCTGGCTATGCAACCAAAAACAGATAAATAAATAAATATAAATTGTTAGTAAAAATTACAAGATAAAGCTGATTGGTTTTGTTTGTACCAGGATTTCTAATGAGGAATCTGTAAAGTTTGTCTGCAGACTGCACATTTCCATGTTTGTAGTTTCCAGTAATTCCCAGTCCTGTGTTTGTCACCCTACACAAATATTGAAACTGAGTTTGGTTCTTTCCTCTTACAGTGGGCGATTGAAAAATGCTAACCAAAGCTAATGCTAGTATAATAGCATCACTGTCTCACGTTTCTGTCTGCAGTTTCTGATACTGTGGGGAACCTGTCGTGTATTGGAGAGAGCTGGAATTCAGTTCAGCTGCTTTGGGATCTCCCAGCCCACCCTAATGGGCAGATCCTTTTTTATGAGATTGTATTGGAGGCAGACTTGCAGTCCTACACACACCAGGCCCACGCAGAAGTGTTCACAGTGACTGGACTGTCACCAGACAAGGAGTACACGATCAATGTGGCTGCAGTCAACTCTGCAGGACCTGGAGACACAGTAAACTGTACTGCTTCCACTCTCTCTGAGTCAGGTACTCTGTAATGCACAGCATTTTGGCTTCTAATTGCTAATATATAGCAATACAGAATTAATACTTCAGTCCTCTCTGTCTCTCTTAATAGTGCCGGCCGCCCCTCGCTTCCTCACCATCCCTCAGGCCTCACCTAACAATGTGACACTTCAATGGGCTCCACCGCTCTCCATTCCCGGCCTGCTGAAAGAGTACCACATCATTGTACAGCTGCTTTCAACTGTTTGTGAACCAAACATACCAACAACTGTACAGCCGACCCCAGAGAACAATCTGACCTCAGACTGTGTGGACTCTAATGTCACAGTGTCTGTGAATGCTTCAGATGGCACTGAAGGGAACCGCAGCGTCACGCTCCAATCCCTGGCTAAATACAGATACTACCGCTTCAAAGTGGCTGCTGTGACCAACGCTGGAGTTGGAGAATATACGAACTGGAATTATCAACGCACCCTCGCTGGAAGTAAGAACATCACAGTGATGATTTGACCTTTTGCTGTTGCCAGGGGAGAGTTGGCAGGTACTCAGGACCTCAGAAGGAATATTTGACCTGGGCCTCTGGCATCTTCTTCTCAAGCACAGGCATGGTAGAGAAGCATCTCGCTCGCATTCTCATGGAAGGTCTTCATGTCTTTACATGCTATAGTGTTATAGCAAAGTTATAGCGTTGCATTTTGAGACATTAAAAGCGCCTTTACATGTTCAGTTGAAACATCTTAATGCATGCAGAATTGGCAGACACCACTGGCGATATCATTATCTCTTCTTGAAATATGAGCAGATGCAAGAGCCATTTCAGAGGCCTCATGAACACATGCAACAACAGTGAAACTGTCTATTTACTGTCTAGAAGCCTTTAGTATGTAAATTTATTACCTTATTTTTGAAGTCACCTCTAATTAATATATTAGTTAGACACACACAGTATTTTGAGCCATTTAATTTAATAGCACATCATAAGAATTCTGTGTATCTCCTCCCTCAGACCCTGACGCCCCTCCCCGTGACCTGAAAGTGAGCCCCAACTCCACCGGCCTTTACATTGAATGGAGTGCTCCAGCTGTTCTCTCTGGACCGACTTCGTATCTTGTGCAGGTCACCTCACTGAGTTTCATTTTTACAGACACACACACACACACACACACACACAAATATGAGCATGTCTCCAATGAAGTGTAAAACACTGTTGGATGTTCTCAGAACAGATCAACCTTGTTATGTTGGTCAGATTTTCTAAAACAGCAGTAGCAGCTCAAAGGCAGGTTAGCATATGGTGTGGTAAAATGCAAACGACATGAAATTACTCCAACTCTGCTCATTCACATACAACTATTAAATCTTTCCATGATTCCCTGTTTTACCAGGTGATCGGTCCTGTAGAGAACTTCTCAACAGTCCGAGCTCCGGGAGAGTCGACGAGTTTCGTTGTGACTAACTTGACTGCTTTCACTCGTTACTTTGTGACTATTACTGCTTTCACTGGTTCATTGGAGCATGCTGCCAGGCATGGGAAGGCTATTGGGCCTATTGAAATTAAAACGCTGGAGGATGGTATGTGGACATTTATATCTTGTAGCACCTACTCGCAACTGTGCTCACCTGTAAAATATGACTGAATATCTGTTATCATTTTTCTCTTTTATCATTTCTACTCTGTGCCCAGAACCCAAAGACGCTCCCAAGAATGTGACTATATCAAAGGAAATGGACCGTGTGAAGGTGACATTTATCCCTCCGGAGGAGCCCAGGGGAAACATAACTGCCTACTTTGCGTACATCTTTGAAAATGACAAGCTGGTCAAGAACATCAGCCTTAATATCACCCAAAGAGACCAGAACATGGTGACTGCTTACATAGAGGGCCTAAAGGGAGGACACAGCTACAGTATACAGGTGGAAAACACATGTATTTCACACACACACACACACACACAGGCATGCACATTTCAACACACCCTCATTGGTCACACACCTGAAACTGTAACAGCAGAACAATCACCCGAAATCTCTTCAAATTTGCACTTTTTTCTTTTCTTTTCTTCAACTCCTTTCTGTGTTTGTCCCTCTTCCTGCTGTTTTCCTTGCTTTCTTGTGTTTGTCTGTTTGTAGATTTCGGCAAGGAACGGCGCTGGCAGGAGCCCACTGAGTGAACATGTCTCTATAACTACATTAATCAAAGGTACAAGTCCCTCTGTTTTGTGTGTGTTCTGCACTGTTCCACAGTGTTTCGCTCTCCTTCTTGTTACAGCAGTGCAGCATAGATGCGAGACAGAGGATTGCCACTGCACAGTATCATTGCTCAGTACAACACTATGCAGGCCTTAAAGCACATCTTCATGCAACAACCTCTGTCTGTCTGTGTGTGTGTGTGTGTGTGTGTGTGTGTGTGTGTGTGTGTGTGTGTGTGTGTGCGTTCCAGCCCCGGCCAAGCCAACCCAGAAACCCCAGGCAGTGCTGGGCCACAGAGGGGTTGCCATGGTAACCCACAGGAGTATCACCATCTGCATGCCTGCCTGTTTCTATAGTGACAACAATGGACCAATCACAAAAATTCAGGTCATCGTGGCAGAGAAACAGGGTATGACTTTTCAACAACATTTGCCAGCCATCACTTTTAGTTGAATACACTTGGGTATCGGTCTTGTTTGTGCTTTAAGCCTCAAGTAGAATCTTGTTTTACAGTACGTCACTCAGTCCTAAGCTCACAAAAGACAAAATGTCAGCAGAAATTTGACTCAATCCCACAGCGATTCCTTTCCTCTCTTTCATCCTGTCACAGTGAAGAACTTGACCCTGACCAACTGGACACATGCTTATACTGATCCTGCCCCTTACCTGACTGACAAGGGGTTTCCCAACCCCCCATGTTTTTTGGGGGACAGGGACACGGACGTACGACTCAATGGTGATTGCAGTGTGTCTGGAGATGGCCGGTCCCTGGTGAGGACCAATCATACTATGGCAGGAACCTATGTAATCGGACAGAACGATGACTGTATGAAGGCGAACAACACTAATGATTTATGCAATGGACCTCTGAAACCTAACACGTTCTATGCGTGAGTGCACCACACACTAAACAACTTAAAAACTGTTGTAAGTACATGTTTCATAAGAACATAATGCTGACACTGGACTGTTGTTTGCCAGGTTTAAGTTCAGAGCCACTAACACTGAAGGCGAATACACAGACTCTGACTACTCAGAAGATATCAAAACTGCAGGTATTTATATTCATCCCTGCATTAATCTACTTCAAAATGTGAAAACATAACCTGTAGAGCCCCCTTTGTTGTTTTTTGTGTGATGTTATTCATTCTGTCTCCTTTCCCTCTCCCAGTAGTGGACGGGCTGTTGACCAGACTTGAGCAGATCATCCTGGGTGTTCTGCTCTCCTTCTTCTTGGCTGTGTTACTCATCATCATCATCCGTGGCTCAGTCAGGTAAGATGGACACAGGCATTCATTTGTTTTCCAAAACACTGCGTTGACTGCAATTTAGTATTAATGCGCAAATAACTGCCACATGCAAATTCCTGCATAGATATGGCAAATTTCACATTGCGTGATTTACAATAAATATGTTTTCTTATTAATTTCCATTCTGTATTTACCTTTTTATTTACCAATGTCTTTTATTAACAGGATCCATCAGCGCAAGGAGGGTGGGACTTATTCACCCAGGGAGGCAGAGATCATAGAGACCAAGTATAAACTGGATCAGCTGATCGCTGTTGCAGATCTGGAGCTGAAACAAGAAAAACTCAACCGGTTAGTCTGCGTGTTTAGTTTTGATCTAAAAGTGTCACTTTAGAGAATATAACACTCGCATTTTTGGCAGCTGAAGTTGGGTGCACGCAGCACACTACATGACTTCAAGCTTGATTTAGCTGTTCCAGACACGATTTTAAATCTAAGTCAGCAAGGCAAAAATCTCTTTGCTGCAGCCAAGTTGATGTGCTGTCAGCGGCAAACTCTTCTAGTGTTCTAGAGTTTGTGCAGAAAATAGAAGCAGCAGCACTCTGAAACAACACAGCATCATTGTGGCTTTATAGTTTACCTTCAGTTCTCTGCAGAACAGACAAGTCATCCTATGTGCATCTCTCCAACCATCCTCTCACACAAATTCAGCCTTTCTGTTTCTCTTCTTTGGCACAAACATGTGCACAGACAATAAGTGCTGCAAGCTGGTGAGAAATGAAGTCATATTCCGTGTTAAGTTTTGATGCGTCAAGATCACTGGTGTCTAAGATGAGGCGAGAAACTGCAACTGAATGAAAAACTTCTTGAGAAGTATTTGAGTGGTACAAAAAAATGATATGTTAATATTTGTATATATCTATTTACCAATATAGATAGACATCAACATGGGAATAACCAATAAGCAAATATAGCTCCCCTCCCCAACATGTAAAGAATACCCACATAATGAAAAATAGAGACATCTATGTAGGTGTAAAATGTGGCTGTCTTCAAGAGGAATTGAAAACACAGGAACATTAAACACATAAATACCACATGAGAGAAGATAGATAGGTAGATAAATAAAAGTGGCAGACAACTGTGCCTTATATCTTATGTGTGAAAGTAATATAACCCTACTTTAGCAAATATTTGCCTGCCTTATTAAACATCCAATATGACATTTTTTCATGAGGCAGTAATTCTTCGCAGCTCCTGAGGATAATTTGCTGTCCACTTATTTTAGCTGTCGCACACTTTTAAGAGTGCAGATTGTTGGTTTTTGACAGTTGCATGCTGTACTCACCATTAAGCTGCTCCAGCTGTCTTGTAAGTCCAACTGGCGTCATTAGGACTGTGTGTCTCTCTGCTCTGCTGTGAACAGAATCTCTTCACAACTTGGACAGTGAGCTGAGATCCGTATAAACAGCACCTTTCACAGTTTATCTTAAAATAACTCTCCTTGTCACAAGAACGGCACAAATGACTTTCCTCACTCACTGACACTTGTATTGACTCGCCTTGGCTTTGTTTTTCCTTCACTGAGCGCGTCTCTCTCACCAGGTATTCTTCCTTCTTCTTTAGACGGAAAGAGATTTATGTGATCCAGTAAGTTGGGCTTTTGACCTGCGTGTGCCACATTTTGCTGTGCATGCTTTGTTTGCATGTTGTGCTCCACCTTTGGATTCATCACTCTGTGTGTCATCATCATGTTACCCATTAAGGCTTGGTTAAATCATCCATCTGTGTTGCGTGTTAAACCTTTGGTCGAGGTTGACAGTTGAGTGAATTAGTGACAGTGAGCACTTTGCCTACATATCGCTCCTCTTCCTCCATCACTGGCAGGGATTGCAGAGCTGTGCCGACACTCTTCTACTCGAGGCCATTTTAATTTGTTTACCCACTCGCTATCTCACAATCACTTGGAAGGCTTTGCGGGCATAAGGGGTCAGAAGGGGTCAGCTTTATCGTTAGCTAATGATCTGCGTCGCTACAAGTCTTCAGTAATGCAAAGAAGTGTCAGCCACAGGAGAATAACCACATGCTTCATTCAAGTTTACTAACGTTTGCCTTTGGAATGAAACAACAAGTGGATTTGATTCAAAATGGTTGAACCTCCTGTGCTTAAACATACAATGCCACATAGGCCTACTCCCTGCGATGAGGATCAGTTTGTTTGTTTATTTTTGTCAATGTTTGCTGTCTGTTTTCGTCCAGGCTGCTCAGCTACAGGAAATCGCTCAAGTAAGTCATCCCGCATAAATAATGTAAATATGCACAGCGTAGATCAGCATGTTCTGTACTGCTCAGTGTTACATGTTGTAACCTATATTGTTGTAGATCTCTCTCTCTCGCTCTGTTTCTCAAACTCAGTGTATTTTCCTCCTTGCCTCTCTGTCAGGCCTGTCAACAAGAAGTCTTTTCTGCAGCACATAGAAGATCTGTGTGCCAATGACAATGCCAAGTTCCAGGAAGAGTTTGCTGTAAGTGTTTGCCTACAAGCTGGACCCGTGTTTATAAGAATGTAGAAATATACAGTATGAGCAGGGATGAAACAATACAAAATTGCCTGGAATTGACTAAATAAAAAAAAAAGCACATCACAGAAAACATACTGTATAATAAGATGAGGTTAGAGCAGACAGCAGAAAAGCATGGAAAGTGATAGCAAACTAAATCAATGCCAGCATTATTATTGTTTTATTTCCACAAAATGTCCAAAAATTTGAGGTACAACATCATATCAAAGAAGCATTAGGAGATAGATGCAAATTGTACACTAAAGCTAGCGTATTACAGTTTAAACATATTGCTTTATTTATTATTCATCATTGCCAATGATCAGTCATTACAAAACACACGTCGGAAGGTGATCCACTTCTGTCTCTGTGCCGTAGCCATCTAAGAGCCCAACAGGTTATTCCTAACCAACGTCAAAGGAATTTTGATAAATAACATATATTTTTAAGTTTGCAAGTAGGAATGAAAGAGACCAATTTAAACATATATCCTTCGCTCATTATACTTCCAAAATTTGACTTTTACCTGTTTTAAAAATGTTTTCTTATATCTCCCCAGGAGCTTCCGAAACTGCTGCAGGACCTGGCCACCACAGACGCCGACCTGCCCTGGAACAAATCAAAAAACCGCTTCCCCAACATCAAACCTTGTAAGTGGTCAGGCTGAAAATGAGTTATGATACCCACAGTATACCAAAAGTATATCTGTGTATTTGCTCTAACATTACCTGCGTATACATTTCACATGTTTGTACCGCAATCTTGTCACTAAACTGTGTCTAGACAATAACAACCGAGTGAAGCTGCTGTCAGAACCGGGCACTGCGGGCTCTGACTACATCAACGCCAGCTTTGTCTCAGTGAGTACCAGCTATCAGCAGCTAAAAGCCCAGCAGTTAACCTGAAGGGTCGCATCCACTTGAGTCATTATCAGGTTATGAAAGTAAATATGCAGGCATGAGATGTTAGGCACCGGGGAACTACGACCAAGCAGAGGACTCAAAAGCACGATCCGTGGACAATGGATGGAAATATCGACAAACTTTAATGAATAACAGTAAGACAACAGGCACACAGGAGACATGGAACTGTGACAAACTGACGGGAAAGGGAGGTCAGGGACAGACTATATGGACGGGGGTAATGAGGAGAGTGGGAACAGGTTCTTCTGATGAAGTGATGAGAACAGGAAGGCAGTTCATTCAGGGGCACATGGCCTGACATGAGACACATTTGTTGAAATCAGAGGAGTTTGTTCTGGATATTTCCTCGTCCCTTTCTTCTTTAATTTAATCTTTTCAATAATGTTGATTTATAATTTAATTAGGTAGGTATGTTGCTGCAGGGATTTTTGAGCAGGGAAATATAATCTCTCTCTCTCTCTCTCTCGCTCTCTCTGTCTCTCTCTCTTTCTCTAGGGCTACCTTTGTCCCAATGAGTTCATAGCCACCCAGGGACCTCTGCCTAGCACTGTGGCTGATTTTTGGAGGATGATCTGGGAAACGGGAACCCACACCATTGCCATGCTCACGCAGTGTTACGAGAAAGGCAGAGTGCGTCATGAGACCTGCCACTGTTATGAAAAAGCATTCAGAGGACAGGCTGGGCTTCATTACACCTCGATCACCAGGAGGGTTATAATGAAGTTCTAATGTGTGTGTGTGTGTGTGTGACATTTCAGATTCGGTGTCACAAGTACTGGCCAGAGGACAATAAGCCAATGTCAGTGTTTAGTGACATTCTCATCTCAAAAGTGTCAGAGGAAGTTCTTCCTGACTGGACTGTCAGAACCCTAAAAGTAGAAAAGGTAACTAAGCTAATAACCCCTCACACACACACACACACACACACACACACACACACACACACACACACACACACATACACACCATACACACCATACACCTAACCCTATACTATAAACTGTGAAACACCAGAAAGAGAGACAGTAACGACTTTATTATTTGCAAACTTGTCACATTTTCCATCTAAGTGAATAATTTAAACTAAATGAAATGTGACTTGCTGTAGTGGCCTTTTGTTCTGAAGGTAAATGGGCTCTCAGGTGTTTTACAGGCAAACCACTTAAAGGAAAAGTTTTGAGTAATTTGCTTACGCTCTCTCTTACCGAGAGTTAGATGAGAAGATCAATACCACTCATAGGAGAGTGGTATTGATCTTCTCATCTGACTCTCCGCAAGCCTATTTCCCAAAATCTCGAACAATTCCTTTAAGAACCGTTGTGTTGTGAGTTATTTGTTCCTCCTCAAACATAAAAACCTGAGTACGTTTTATAACAATGATCTGCGAATTCTGATGCATGTTAATAAAATATATTATGTAAATGTTTTTTTTTGTTTAACCATAATGTAAACACTGGACTTCACATAATAATGAAGTAAGCTCATAAAAAAGTTTTAACTTGCTGTTTTTTGTTGCATAAATTCCTCTGTGCAGCACGGTCACTACATTTCGGTTCGCCACTTCAACTACACGTCGTGGCCTGAGCACGGAGTCCCAGAGTCCTGCAGCACCCTCATTAAGTTTGTCAAAGCTGTCCGAGCCCACAGGCACGACAACACCACTATAGTGGTCCACTGCAGGTACTGTGGTGCGTCAGTGGTAGTGTACTGACCCTGCATAAATTATACTAGTGCTTTAACTACTTTCTTCTGTTTGTGGTAATTCATTGGAGTTTCATATCCGTCCATAAATGGCACAAATGCTCAATCCACAAATAGAGCATAAACATCTCAGTCAAAGGTGTAAGTGTAAATGGTGTGTTGTCTTCTCACTGTTCCTCAGTGCTGGTGTGGGCAGAACAGGTGTGTTTATCGCTCTCGACCATCTCATTCAGCACATCAGAGATCACGACTTTGTGGATATTTATGGTCTGCTGGTTGAACTGCGCAGCGAGAGGATGTGCATGGTACAGAATCTGGTGAGTTCACATAAAATCATACAATAAAATGGTGCATTTTATTCTTGTGGTTAAATTTCACAACCCAGAGGGAATAAACAAAATACAAAAAAAATGGGTATCATACATTCATTTGTCTTAAGTTGTTCCAGTACAAAGTGTGGTGTAGTTGTCCTACTTTTTACTTCATCCCCATGAGGACATATTTGGAAAAGTCTCATTTTGACAAAGGGAATGATCTGGCAGTGGATTAAAGGTACATGCTGAGCAGGATTCCCCCTCTTGAAACAGCACGAGCCTATCCTAAAATTACCCTATTCAGTTATTTCTTATGGACCAGTGTCTGCGGGGACCCTCTGCATTGTGTCTGTGCTACTCAATCTCAGTATAATTGTTTTATTTGTGCATTTCTTTGTGTCCACATTTTGGTAGTGCATTATGAATGAGCCTGAAGTGTCTGTAGCTACAAGAGCTGCAATGTGCGAGGTCAAGATTCTTTGACACAGTAGTGTTCAGTGTGCCGGACAGCTAGCTATTAGCATTGCAGTCCAGTCCAATATACAAACAAGAGCCGCAGCTTTAAGAGGTCATCATTCACATCAGCTATTTTTCAAACTCACAAATGTCATTGCTGAGATACTGGAGCACGTTGCCTTTGCAGACAGCTTTAAACAAGCGCCCAGTGTTGCCCTATTATCTAAACACTTAAAAAAAGTAAAAAAAGACTGTTTCTGTACAATCCATTGTTGTGCCCCTACATGGTATTACGTTAAAATGACCATTCTAACTAGCAAGCCAATATCAAAATTGATTTGTTCATATCCGCAGATCATAGCACTCAACTGATGAATGAATCAATATTGGAGAAAACTAAAGTAAACTAAAGTAACGAGGCAAGTTGTACAAACTAAAGCACAACCATGTGCTTTACATTCAACTTTAGTAGGTACAATATGTCAGAAATCATGGCACAGGTAGTAATAATAATAATAATAACTTTATTTATATAGCACCTTTAAACACAGAGTTTACAGAGTTTTTTATTTGAATGAATGGGGCACTATCCTGAAACATGGTATCAAGTTCTCTCCATGTAATACATCCATGGCTGTGGCAGCAGCAGCATTATGAGACACAAAAACTTCCAATATCACAGTTTAGTCTGTGTTTGAGTCTTCAAATGTTACTCTTGTTTAATCTCTGATAGGTTTGTGTCCTGAAACAAAGGGGGGGAAAAGTGAGAGAAGTGAGGAGAATATTGATATTATTATTTTCTGCATTTTTCTATTTTTTTAATTTATAATTATTTTGTTGCCTTCATCAGAGAGGAGACAGTAGAGAGCGGATAACAAAAAGGTCTCCAGCTGGACTCAAATCAGGGTTGTTCAGGCAATTACATGATCAGCATCAGCCACCAGGACTCTCCAAACAGAATATTATTTTAAGACTTAATTCTACAGCACGTTAATTAATATGGACTTTTTCTCAGTATCTATCAATGTGTGTGTATGTCAGGCCCAGTACATGTTCCTGCACCAAAGTACATTGGAACTTCTAAATAACAAAGGCAACAGCCAATCCATCTGGTTTGTCAGCTATTCTGCTCTGGAGAAGATGGACTCCTTGGACGCCATGGAAGGTAAACACACACATACCTGCACCTATGCACACTCAAAGAAACACACACACACTCTCCACAGCACAGTGCTCACTCCACTTTATACTACACTTTTATACTGGTCTTCAGGTGATGTTGAGCTGGAATGGGAAGAGACCACTATGTAAAGACTGACTGAGGGACACCTTTCCTGAGTACGAGTGACACTTGTTTTGAGGTCATTGGGACGCAACCTGTGCACCGACACCTGGACTGGACCACCTCCACCACACAAGTCTGGAGGGAGGAGGAGAAACAGGAGGCGAATGGTCTGTCAGTTGAATAAGACTTTGCTCCACTTCAACCCACTTCTCAGTGCAGTCCTCCCTTTAATGAACCTCTTGTCCACATGTTTTCCAAGAGAGTGAGCGAAACAAACAGGAGATGGGACAAAGAATTTCAGAAGCAAGAGCGAAACTGTGAGCTGACTATGTGAGCTCTATCACATCTCTAAGCCTACAGGCACTTTGCACAAATGGATTTCACTGTGTATTGTAATTACTGTATTATATGTTGATATCATCTATGTTTTTGTAAGATAATTTATTCCGCCAAACTGGTGTGGTTTCTTTTTTTTTCAATCTCTTTATAATTCTGCCAGTGTCGAAGTGTTGAAGCATTTCTGCTTTCTTTAGCCTTTCTCAAGAGTGATTTGCAAAAATAAAGGAAACTTGCATTTTTTCTGGCCTTGACACGTAACGCTAAAACACTGCAGAACTTTGCCACGTGACTCTCTTGCATCAAATGGAACTATTTTGACATTGCAATATGAAATTACACATGACCCAACTTGCTTGTCTTATTGTTTAGAGGACAGACATGATGTACTCCAAATCTCGCACACACACACGTACAGACTTACTACAACACACAACTTCACATTCTACAAGCACAAGTCAGTTTCAATATTGCTTTGAGGCTGACCTCATCCACTAATGAATGAGTTCAGACCCAGCGTGCTGGGAGGACGCAGAAACACCGTTGTACACTGATTTCCCATAAGCGCTTCAATTCCGCTGTCCTCCTTGCACACCTGGTGCAAATTCATTCATTAGACAGGCCGGCGGGGGAGGGGGGGGTACTACAGACATAGACATTGTGGAGAGTACACGAACACCAATGCTTACAGACAGACAGGCCAAGGCCGAGAGTAAAAACTACTTTATTCTTTCATTCTCTTCAAACAGAAAAAATTAGAAATATTCCATTAGTAAACATGTTGATCTTTAAGAAATCTCCTTTTTAGAAATATTGTGAGGGTGCAAAGATTAATGACAGTGCGCCACAGACAGGATGCAGATTGGTGTGTCTCCATGACAACCATGGAGAAGGTGGGTGGGGTGGGGGGTGGTAATCGGGCAGAAAAGAGGGAGGAAGTAGAGAGCGAGGAGAAAATGACATCAATCAATCCAACATGCCCTGACAATAATGATCCAAACATATAATCAACCCCCCTGTGTGCTGTAAATGAAAAAGAAAATAAATGAATCCCAAAAATATCATGCTGTATAGTACAAGTGAGTCAGAGTTTACAATAAACAAAGTGAGGTTGCTGACTTCAGGCAAATCAAGCAGTTTCTAAGGTGAATCTAATAAGGATTTGTTGTTGCTTTGGCAGCTATGTGCTTGTTTTGTGTGTGTGGCTGTGTATGCACATATATAGTGTGTGTGTGTGTGTGCATATATATGCATGACCTGTGATTTACTGCACATATTCACCAATACAGCATAGCCCTTTACACACCCTAACAGGTGACACAGCCATCTCTTAATAATCCTGTAATAATATAACACAGTAATTTAATGATGAATGTAGATCTCTAATAATATCTGTGTGTTACCATGGTAACTGGAGTTTGTTCTATAAAAGCTGCCAGTTTCCTGTCTCTTGTAGCAGTAGGATTTAGGACACCCCCTGATATTAAATGTCAATAATAATATCTATAATAACTATATCCTTTTTTTCTTTAAACTAGATCTTCTCTGTACAAATACATACGTAGATACACACACTGGGCAAACCAATCACTTTTTCAGAATAAATCTATATTATCTATTTACAATATATCCAATATATTCTGTGGTGCAAAAGCTACAAGACGTGTTCGATGTCTCTCAGTTGGATGATTTGTAATCTGCTGTACAAACTGGCTCAAGCTCGAACCATCGACACTGGACAGACGACACGTGGATGAAATAAATAATTATTACGGTTTTCCCCCCTGATTAACATTCAGTAAAGGAATGCATCTCTGCTTATGTAACATTTTCAGTGTGCAAAGAAAAATATAATACGTGAGAGGGGAGTGGTGCTTTTGTGAGGTGACCTTGGTCTACCCCGTGAGGAGCAATTTGTATTGATTTTTAAACTAAAGCTAAGAGATTTCTTGGCAGAGATACTGCCTAAATCCAAAGGTAATATTCACACTAGGTAACCCATTAGGAGTAAATGTACAGGAGGGGAAAGGCTTCATCCGGTCTTGTTTTAGCCTTGTTTTGGATGAATTACCAGCCCTACTCTCTGCTGCCCATGAGTTTGCAGGTTGAACACACAAACGCAGAGGTGCAGATATTACATGTTAACAGTGCAGCAAATCCTTTCCTGAGCTCTGCGAGAGCAAAACATCACAGAATCAGGACAGTCACACACTACTGTGAACATATCTGCACACACAACAATGAAGCACAGAAAAATATGATTGTCAGGATATGGTTTTAGGTTCATTTTGTGAGTAGTAACATCCCAATGCTGCACATGACAGGAGATGTTAGATGTTAGCCGTATACCCTTTATTTCCCCTTATTCCTCCCACTTACTTACTGATTATTTGTTCCCTAGAAAACGAAGGAAACAAATAAGCTGGTACTCTTGTTTCTTCACATTATGCAGAGATGAGTGGAAACAAAGATTACAGTGAGGAGAAGCTAAATTAAATGAATCCTCACTGAGTGTGATATCTAATGCTGAAAACCTGGACCAAACAAAGGGGATTGAACTTGACATCAATATCCTGAAAGAAAACAAAAGAAAACCGTTTCGTCCTTCATATTTAAAGTGATCGCTTGTCCTATCCGGGATGCCAAAGATCGCTTTTTCTGACATCGCCCCTCGAGATTCATGGTCATATCTGACAGACATTTAAGACTGCATTTAAAACTTTAAATTTAAAAATGCATAGACAACACCATCAGCTACCAGGTGACATGTTGAGGAAAAAAGAAAGTCTTTCAGAAATGGCATCAAAACTACTCCACGTTCAAAAACATCACTACTCAGTCAAGACTATGAATAGATTCTTGTTTCCTTTTGCTTTGTCCCTTCATTCGACTCATACAGTATATCCCTTGCTTTCTTTTTTTGCAACGCTTGTATCTTACCATTCAAAGTGAGTCGACTAGTGCTCCAGAATGGGTGTTATGTGTGAATGTAAGGGTTATGTCTGACCCCCCCAGGGTTCGTAGCATAGGAGATGACTCAGACAATGCTGCGGGACCCACTGGAGTTACGCCTGCGAGTGAGAGGCATGGTGTGGTGGAGGGGCATGGGTGAGTCAGGGGGACAAAACTGGTGGGGGTGGTTGTAAGGTGGAGGGGGAGGCGGCAGAGGGGGCTGAGGGCCGTCCCCCTCTCTGATGCGTACAGGTGTGGACATGGCTGACTGGATGAGCTGATGGGTAGCCGGGCCTTGGCTGAGGAAGGCCTCCATCCGCCCTCGCCCGCTCTGGTCCACAACGATCACCTTGACAATCTGCTGGCATTGGATGAGTGTTTCTGGGCGGAGCTCCCCGGGCTGGACGGTGCTGAGAAGGGCGGGTGGTGCAGCCAGGGCCAGAGGTGTGGACTCAATGCTGGGCTGGCTCAGTTGATAGGTCTGCAGCCTGTTGTGAATTGACACCTAGTTTAGGAACAGTCAGAGAATGCATGAGGAGTTACCAGCCTGAACGCAGCCTCTACACAGCCCTCTGGTGTGTTACGCACATGGGCATGCAGGCATGCAGGTAGGTAGCATGCGGAGCGAGCACATGCAAAATAAGCACACACACTCTCTCTTTTTCTCTCAGTCATATTTTTACACACACCAGCCCCGAAAGAGAAAAGGGTTGCAGGGGGTAATAAGAGACTTTGGTCAGAGATCGTGGCGGGAACGTTTTGGATTTTATATGTGGGTGTGCGAACGTGGTCAATGAGTGGCAGAAAGAGAAGCTAAAAGATAAAGGGAGTGTCAGGAGAGGAGAGAGTGACACCGAGGGCGTAGTGTCTCCCTAACACACTTATTTACAACTCTAAAGGACTGACTGAGAGGCAGGAGGGAGAGAGAGGAGAGAATCGGCAGGGTAATAAAAGAGAGGGAAGACTGGAAAAGGGGAAACCCTCTAAAGCTTCGATCACTATGTTTAGTTAAAGGAAGGGCTGGTTTAACAGACACACACCCACCCACACACTCGACAGACTGTTAACAGTATCAAGCTTATCTGGCTTTGTAGATGGTATTCTAGGAGCCAGCCAGGCTTATGGTGGCTTGCAAAGGCTTATACAGTAAGGCTGGCAAGCAGCAGCTGATGAAAGAAGGGATGCTGTATAGCGAGTAGAGTGGCCGCTGATCCACTCATGAGGCACAGAAAGACACTGTTGGTAGCGCCACTACAGCAGAGTCCTCTCAGAGGTCTTTGTATTATTGGCTGCATAGTGGGGATGCGCCTCAGGCGGAGGTGGACTTTTAAAGCAAAGCATAAAGCAAACTCCCTTTTCAGGATGAGGCACAGTCCCTGTCTAACCGCACACACACTCACATACAAACCCACACCCACAGACCTGGAGATGCAGCCACTTACCTGAGGGAGACAAGTATGGCTTTCACACTTACCTCTACTGTGTTGTTGTTGCCAGTTTTGTCGTACACATCCTGTTGGCCTGTGGGGAGAAACGACGGGTCTATTTGTAAGTCAGCAGGTAGATTTCAGCTTCACGTACAGAATGTTAAAACATTTTTGGAAATACGCTTATTGGCTTTTCTTTTTTTTTTCCGAGAGTGAGATGATAAGATTGTTAGCACTCTCATAGAGATCGGACGTGTTAACAGCTAGCCTGGTTCCATCCAAAGTGTTTAAAGGGGAAGTTGCTTTGCTTGAACTATTTCTTCCTTTAACAATAAAAACGTGACAATGACACTTTAAGCCCTCTGACCATCATCTGCTCTTCCTTTTTTCCATTTTCTTTTTCAGTGTGCTGGGCTTTTTCATGTGCCTCTCCACCATGAAGCTGTCCAATTTTCTACATCGCCTTGAGTAATGTATTCATTTTATGAGCAATGTATGCTGTGTTATGCATTTTATGCTGCCCGAGCAAAACCAGCACCTGAGGGAGAGCCATGTCCTGTGTGTATGTCCACTTGCCCGCCATTGGTGTGTATGCCGTGTGGCTGGATACCTTGTTGCCTCTCCAATTCCCCTACAACAAAAGCAAGAGAGATTGCAACCAGCCATACACAGTGGAGTATGTGTTTTGTTTTCAATTGTATATGCTGAGGTGCGTGCGCTTCTTTCCTTACACTGGATATGTATCTGCTCCATCTCGTTGACCTCTGTGATAGCCTCGCGGAGCTCCTCGGCAAACTTCCTGAGCTCTTCCCCGCTCGGGGAGCAGAAACTCACCAGCTGCTTCTTCTCTGAGGTAAATGGGCTCAGCATGGTGATGCCATGAGCGTAGTCTGATGTGAAACCCCCGACAAGGTGTCAAAGAGAAAAGGAAAGCGCTTTCACCATAACTTTGATTCTAAGAAAGGATGCAGGATTTGAGGCTCTTTCAAAAAACATCAGTGTTGCTGTTTTTACTCCAGTTTCTACTTCAAAAACCGTTTGCTGCTGAGAATATCTGCAAAAACATGTGCTTTGAGGTTAATGACCAAATGTATTTCTGTTCGCAGCAATGGCTTCTTGAACATTGCAGCTAAAGGTTTGCAGAAATATTAGAAAGCTCATATGTACTGATGATCAGTAGTTTTTTCTATTTTTGTTTTCACACACACAATTTGAGCCATGTCTTTGAATGTCTTTACCAAAATATATTTAGTACATTCAAATTCCCCACAGCATGAATTGTAATAACCTTACTTTTCATCTAATGCCATCATTAGGTCAAATGTTTTAGGTGTGTGTGTCATTTTGCTTTACTGATGACCCCTTGGCAACAAATTGTGTATGCAGTTGATGGCTCAAACAGTTAGCACAGCATTTTTCTGGCACCAAGGTGTATCCGTACTGAGAATAAAGTGCTGCAGTGTAAAATAGCATCTTACATTCATTGCTGAAGAGGTGAAACTGCATTCCCAGAAGACCCATAGCTTTACAGAAGGTGTATGAGGCCGAGCTTTTCTTCTTGGGACACAGCTTCAGGATCTACAGTATAGACACATAACACACAACATGGCTTAATTAACATATAACTGATTATGTCTGGCTGTTACATTCATTATATTTTGACAATTAAATGCGGTTTTGTAGTGAGTCACCTAACAGAGGTTCCTTACCAGCAGCAGGTCATTGAAGAGGAAGACCTCTCTCTGGAGCTGGGACAGTTTCTGTTTATGAGGCTTGTTGGCGTCAGGCACCTCAAACAGGCGACAGCAGCACACCAGACGTCTGTGGGGCACAGCGAGGATCTACAGAGACGAGGTTAAAGAGATGGAGATGACAGGTAGTACAGAGGACAGACTGCAGCGAAATAATACATGACACAAGAGAAAAGAGACAGTACAAACAAGCACAGACAGCTCACTGAAATGACAAAAAAGGGAAAGGGAAAAGACTTGCACACAAATATCACTCACGGTTTTCAGGCCCAGGATGGACTGCTCCACGCGGCTCACATAGGTGACGTGGTCCTCGTTAGAGCGGAGCTCTCTTTGTTGGATCCTTTCATAAATGCCTGCGACCATCTCTCTGGGGATGTCTGCTCCATCATCCACACCTGAGGGAACAATGGTCCATGTAGGAGTGGTCACTTTATCAAGGTAAGAAGCAGTCCATAGATCCTACAGGCAACCAACCCCCCGTCTGTAAAGATTCCCATAATTGCATGGCAGCACATATGCATTTAAATGACACAATACCTATGGTTTTTTTTCAGTACCTTCATGCTGATTTGACATTTAATCAACATTTATTTCATGAATAGCAACAGCCACAGCAGAAGCTAATGAGGATCCACTTAATAATCACTGAATTTGAGACTGACTGTGTGGGCTCATATGACTTTTGTTTGAGATGTTACAGCAAAATAAGTCTTATTTCGCTGTAGCTGTGGACCAGAAAATGTGCTTTTATCCCAGTATGTGTGCTGTCATTGTGCCCTGGTAGTTGTTCCATTATCACTGTGGAGCAGCACACAGGCTTCCTCACTGAAGTCTGTGCGCTGCTGTTCGGCTTCAAGGAGAAATCTGTTCAGCTCACAAATTCAAACTGAGTTGTGCAAAATTATATGAAAAAAAGATATTGAAAGGAACTTTATGTTGGATTTTTCCATTAACTGAAAGTACAAATAAAAGTCAAACTGCTCTTCTTTAAGCAGTAAATGTATGTATCTGTTCATCCGCTGGACGGAGAGCGTGTTGAGAGCCTCAGGGAGTGCAGGTGAAGAGTTGCATCCGGAAAATCTAGCTCATATCGTTAAATCTAACGCTAAGTGAGCCTCAATTAAATTGGTCGACACCACGGTCTCTGGGGCAGAGCTCTGAGTCAAGGATATCAGGAATCTCCTCCTGCACAGCTGATGGTTTCCTTGATAGTAGCGCCCCGCCGCCTCTTTGAGTAATTTACTTTACTTTAAGAATCCGTCACTCAAAAGACTGACATAAAGGTTGAAGTGAGGCTGATAAGAGAGTGCTTGTAGTAAAACTTTGACTTCCCGTGCCCTCTGCTGTCTTTTTCGTCTTTTCCTTAACATTCTTTCTGACATATCTCTCCAGTGGATCTCCTCATGAGATGCAGTAAACGGTTTGAAATGAGCATATGTGTGTGTACATGCGGTTACTATATACAAGCAATGTCAAAACTCTCTGCTCATAAAACCACTTGGCATAAATGTCTGCGACTCATTATACCGGCTCTGTTCACAGGTTCTGTTCACACTCCCTGGAATGACACATACAGTACATACAGCCACTATATAAACACACACACTCTCTCTCTCATGCATGCACATCATATATATTTGGACACGCTAACCTCTTAGGTTGCGTATGAAGTCATCAAGGCCCATTTTGCGCTGGGGTTTGATGTTGGGCGAGTACATGTCAGTGTTAAGGAGGACCACAGCGAAGGCCAGGATGAAGATGGTGTCTGGGTTGTGAAACTGCTGCACCACATCAGGATTACACATACAGTACCTCTGGCTGTGGAGGAAGAATAGTTAGAGTTATACAGTGTATCACAAGTTTAGTCAAACATTTCTCTATCATGTCTTATATTGGTCGGGATTCTTGACCATTATAATACTATTAGGACAAAAAAAAAAGAGATGCTGTAGGTAAGACACAGCAAATCATATCCTGAAGAGTATTATTGCATACATGGATAACAGCATAAGTACCAGTCCAGTGTAACAAATACAGCTGCCAAGAAATAAAATACAGCACAAACAAAATAAGATTGCAAAGTTCTTTCCAGGTTACCACATGTTTGGTGTACAATACCACAAAAGCACAGCTGATACTGTGTAATGGTAGATTCATGGATTTAATGCATTCTGGACAAATGATATTGTTTGGCTTTATCTACACACTCAACAGTCATTGTACCGTTAAACCAATCATCCACAACCTGTCAGGGCTGGAGGTGTAGGCGGTGGAGGAAGGACCTAAATGCAGATTCATGGGAAACGGGTTTTATTGAAGGAAAACTAAAAAGCACTTAAACGGTAAGGCAGATGGGAAGAAAAGGCAAAGTCCAAAACACAAACATCGAGAGTCTGGGTGGGGGGTACAGGAACGATCACAGGGAGCACACTAACACAACGACACACCGACAACGAACCAACACGAGACAAAGGAACTGAACCAGTCTAAGTTGGTACGACAGTAACGAGGGAACACAGGACAGGTGGACACTGGGAGCAGGTGAAACCAGTCAACAATCAGGGAAACACAAGGGCAAACGCAGACAGGACACTGACTCAAACACAGGAGAAATAAAGCTGTAAACCGCAAGATACACAGGACAAGCAACAGAAAACAGGAAACAAACACTCACACGTGCACAGATCATGACACAACCAATCTAGCCAGATTCTGTTATTAATGAGATGCCCATTCAGTACATACAGACATGTGTGGGGCAACCTTCCCGCAACACAGAAATAAATAGCATTAACTGAGTGATTATGCTGATAAACTGCTGAACATGATTTAAACGTAGGATGTACTGTGATATTTTATTGCGGGGCTGAGATGAAGTCACACTCACAGTTGCCAGTTTATCAAGTGCACCTGGCTAAAAGTAATGCAGAAGAAAAATAAATCCTGCCATCATGAAGGTTTTAATACGAATTTTTTGTTGAAAAGACTTTAGAGATGTGTTGATTCAACTTTGTGGTCATTTTGGAGCATGTCGTTTGTGCTGCCATTAAATTGTATTTATTGCTTTAAACTAAAGACATTTCTAATATTTTGTCCACCTCATTTCAATGACAGCAGACTGAATATTAGAAGCACCTCTTACAAGCCCTGTATCTTTAGGCTCAATCTCACAGAGTCAATGTACCAAAACACAATGATGCACTCTTTGACTTTGTTATTGTGCCCAATCACACCCTCAAATCCCAAGACGTCCTCTGTGCTCGAACTGTGTTATGTTTCAAAATATCAACAGTGAACTGGGAGGAAATCCTGTGATTTCAGGGGTGCAGTTGGGCACAATAACAAAATTAGGGAGTGCCTCGTTAAAGCTGCAGTGAGTAAAACCTGTGCAAAGCCTCCCGCCTCTCTCTCTCTGCTGCCTCGTATCACTCCAATCCCACCAAACCCACAAGTTCAAACAGCAGCAGGAGTAGGTTACCCTGTGAAACCTCATGCCTCATAGGGCCCGCTCACCATGGCGTGAGCCTCACTGAAACCTGGTCCTTCTCGCCATGACTTGGCTTCTCAAAGACACCCTTCGAGTGCTTAGTGACCGCAGGGCAGAGCGCCCCAGGCTTCAGAGGCAGCTGCAATGCTGTATAACAGCGGGATGAGAGGCTAGTGCACCACACACACACACGCCACTGTCCCCCCTCAAAAGTTATTCCCCACTGTTTGTCATCATGCTGCTTAGCCACTCGATAAGAGCGCCACGGCATCGAACATAACGAGACCAAAGCTCCGGATCCGGGACGTGTTCAAACACGTCTTTTGTATTATACCCTGCTGTAGGCGAAGGAGGTATTGTAAATTTATCACAACTTGGAGAATTTTTAATTCATTAATCAGGTTTTCACCATCTGAGGAAACCTGCATTTGTAGAACAGCCAATAGGAACGTGCCCTCTCTCTGAAATAGCCTGTGATTGGCCAAAGTCTCCCGTCATGTGCTAGATTTTCTAAAGCCTGAAAACAGAGCCAAGAGAAGGTGCAGAAGTCTAGTTTTCTCTCAGACTACTTGAATTACAGTATGCTGAGAGGTTATTATGGAACTTTTGCCCAATGACACCAAAAAAAAAACTGCCTATCCCACCTTTAAGAGAGCTTAGTACAAATTGTTAAAGTCATGAAAGCAATATAGAGAAGGACCTTTAAAAAGTTCCTGCATTAAGATGGAGGCATTCAGACTGAATTTAAAGCAGATGTGCTTATAAGCAGCACAATTTTATAATCTGACTGATTGACGCAAACACTGACTGATTGTAACTACGCAGATGTGAGGAGCAGTCACTCTACCATAAATGAGACTGACAGGACACAGGAGACATTTGCCAGTTCAAAGTGGTTCTGCCCTAGGTAAGGTAATGCTGCCCAGTCAGCTTTGGAACCAGAGATGCTGCATATGGACTTGGTTTGCTCCATCACTTCCACCCCTCCTTCCCCCACAGCTCCCACCCTATCTTTCTTACTGTCACTTACACTTACACAGTGGGCCATTTCAGTGGTGGGAGACTTTTATCTCTGCAGCCAGGCAGGATGCAGACATGGAGAGGGCTGCTCTGTTCCAGAGGACTATGTACTTGTCAGAGCATATGCAAGCAAGAGGCCACATCTGAGACCTGCGCAACCAGAAAGCCTTTTCCCAGACCCCACACAAGATCTAAGGCCAGAGAACTCACAGGGTGCTACAGTTCAGTAGCAATGCCTTTGTTTGAGGGAGAATGAATTCTGCTCATCACAAACGCTGCTGCAGATATAATATGCACATGCACAGACACACAGAAGAACAAGCGGGAGGGGGGGACGATTGACTTGACATGACTAGATAAAGTGGTGGTGGTGTGTGTGTGCTTCATTCACACATTTACAAGCACGGATCTCTGTCTTATGTAACCAGTTTATTTAAACACAATCTCTTTCTTCATATCTGCACATGAGAGTTGCATGCCAGCTGGCACAATACAACTTTGTATAAAAAGAACTACCCACAACAAGAGTACAACATGCTTCAAACAGATGACATAACAACTGTTACATAACAGACATGCCATCGGATGTCTGGCTGTCCCGATAAAATCCGCTCTATACTCACAGCTCCAGCTGCAGAGAGTGTCCTCTTAGATCGCTGATGAATTTGTAATCTGCACCCAGGAGCTCAGCACATATGATTGAGTGTGATGTGATTAACTGATGGCCACGGTGGGTGTTCTGATTGGCCGTCAAATCAGGTGCAGAGAGGGGCATTGTCATGACTGCTCCTTTTCCTCTCTTCCCTCAAAACTTCTCCCTTGCTTGGAGTAAGAACTCACTTTACTTAATGGATAGGACTGGTGACAGTCTATAAGCCATCCTACTGCTGCTAATTTTCCCAAAAATAGTCCGTGCAACATATATGCCATTTATTCCTGTCAGAGTAGTGTTTGCTTAAAACTACAGCGCCCAGTTGATTTAGGTTTTAAATTGTTTTTTTAACTATATATTTGTGACCAGTTTTTATCAGCCATGCTAGCTGGTGGCTCTAGTGAGGTCTGATGGTTGGTGCACAACTTTGGTCCATGTAGAAATGTCTCTGCAGCTACTAGATGGATTGACATAAAGATTGGTTCGATCATTCATGTCCCCCTCGGAATGAATTTAAATAATTTCTCTGACCTTTTATCTGGCGCCATAATTGGATCAAATTTAAATTGCCCAATAATTTGGTTCATGATTAAATACCTGCAAACGTCATAATTAGTAAACGTTTGAAACCAGGATGGTGAACATCGTAAATGTTATACCTGCTAAACACTTTCATTGTGACCATGTTATCATGCTGACGTTAGTATTTAGCTCAAAGGACCCCTGTGCCTATGTACAGCCTCACAGAGCCACTAGCATGACTGCACACTTTGAGTCTTTTTAAAGGTTTAAGTCTTTAGTAAGAACCAGTAGTCCTGGGGCTGAGTGCCACAGACAGGGGAAGATGGGCTTTTTATGGGATTTGTTGCCAAAAAATCTAAACTAAAAAAACACCAGCCTGAAAGCTAAGTAATCAGCTTTAAAACCCCAAAAAGACAATATCAAAGTCAGCAGCTCAGACAAACAAGGACCACACATTGTGGATGCACAAAGATGTCAGCAGACAATTGACTTGCAGACTTTTCTATGGTGATTACACTCTATTTATATTGAATTATACTACCAACTTAGTGTAATTCAGAAGTACGTCTTGGTTAGTGAGTTCAAAGGGACAGTGGCTCAACTCATGGTGACATTGTTGGTAATCCTGAGGGGAAGAGCAGCACATCAGCAGAGAGAGATTAAATGTACATGGCAATGCAACCAATTACTTTGAAATAGAAAACAACAATGGCCATTTCATTGCATTTTTAGTCCTGGGAGCAATCTTTGGATATTACCAGGACATTTCAAGGACAGTGCCAGCCTGGGGATGAGGCACCAATTGCGGTTCCTATTTGTCTTGTCTGATTTTGCTTCAAAGACTTTTGAATCAGAAGTTAAAATAGCATCATAAAAACCTGCTTCTGTCCAGGAGTGTGTTAGAGGACACACTTGGCAGTCACAAAGAGAGTGTGCAACCTACAGTAGGTCTTTTAAGGCCCTCTTGGTATTTAAACGAGTCTTCTTCAGCAGAAAGGCTCATATGTTTTTACGAATGGAGTACAGGAGTCGGCACTGACAAAATGAGCAGAAAACCCACTCAGGCTAAGACCTCATGAGTACCAAATATGCACTTTTACATATTCATGTGTGATTTTGGATGGAAATGGACACCCAACTGTCTAGCACATTTAAACAGCCTATAAAGCCTGACGATTTGGCCAGAAAGTGTCATCCAGGGGAGCAAGTTGTGACAAGGAGCATCTATTTTTGTCCTGATGGAACACACACTGATTGCCTGCAGCTCAGATCTCTGGTTTGATTGGCTAATAATCAAACACTGCTGAGTTTAGTCAAAGGTTACAGGCAATCAGTGTAATTTGTTAATGATACAAGGTTTTGGTTTCATCAGAGCCTGCTGCAATGGGCAGAACCATTTAAGCACTTTGTGTTGGTACAGCCGGTCTGTTAGTATGCCACTCTGGATATGTCTGCTATACCAAGGCTGCAAGATGAGTTAAGCAAAGACTTCTTTTGCTTCTATTTTATTGCAAAATATGTGAGCTTGCTTATATGTAATTGTTTTTTGGTTTTGCATAGGTGGCTACAGGCAAAAGGTCTATTAATTTTAAAGTGTCCTTGTCAGCACTGCTCAGTCATGTGATGGACTGTTGTCCACTGTTGTAGTGAAGTCAGAGCCTGTTAGTCAGTGAGGCCTGGTTGTGAGCAAGTTGTCTCACCTAAAGGCTTCAATGAGTCTCTCCACTTTCTGTGCTTCTCCCTGAACACGAACGTGAGCCTGGAACTTTCTCAGGGCATCGTCGAGCTCCATGCTCGAGAAATCCATCTCATCCACAACACAGCTATAAAGGGACAGACAAAGAGAAAAAAAGAAAGGAAGAGAGAAAGGAGAGTGAGATTGGGTTTAGTTTTACTGTGCCACTGTAATGTGAAGGTGAGTAAGTGAGCGTGTGCAAGTGTGTATGCGTGTGCAATAAACTATGGGTAGTGCTGATGGCAAATCATCCTCTTACACTCATACTTCCATTACAGAACCACTGACCTGGAAGACGCACATAGAGACAACATGTTTGCACACGTACACACGCACACACACTTTGTGCAAACATCAATGGAGAAGACAGGGTCTGACGGCAGAGGGAGATAAGAGGGAAGGAAAGAAAGGGATGAGAGGGCGAAATAATGATATGCAAAGAGAGACGGGGGCAAGAGCGCGGTACATGAAAGGCTGAGGACTGGCTGTAGCAATGGAAGAAGTACATACACAAGATTGTGTGTGTACATTTTTGTGCATGCGCGTGTTTGTGTCCATGCATATGTGTCTATGTTTCTGTGTGTGAAAGAAAGAGAGGGTGTGTGCTTGTGTGTGTGTGCAGTGCACTGACCTATTTCTACAGTCTCTGCAACAACCTCAGCAAAAAGCCTCTCTATCCTGGATCTGTCTACACTGGTTGGATGCAAAAAGGGTGAGTGTGAAAGTATTAGGTAAATGCGTGTTTTCATGGATGTGTTGCATTTATGCATGCAAGTGCTGCATGTCAGTTCAGTTTGTTTGTGTGTGTGTGTGTGTGTGTGTGTGTGCGCGTGTGTGTGTGTGTGTGTGTGTTGTCGGGTTATGTTCCAGTAGCTAGTTCTATTTTAGATATTTCATATTTTATCTCCAGTAAAGAGCAACATACAAAGTCGAGTCCAGGGAGTCGAGGTTCAAAGCTCATCGTTGACAGCTGTAGATACAATTAAAGGGGCACTCCACCAATTTAACAGATTGAAGTCAGTATATCTTGTCATGATGACTATCTGTCTTGGATAATGTCTTCTAAAGTCTAAGAAAATAACCCTGCTGTTGTCATCAGGGTCATGTCAGCTTGGGCTTAAAAACTAAAAATGCATAATAGAAAGCCTGCTTTCTAACAAAGAGGGACTATTGAGTTTGAATTTTGGATAGTGTAGGTTCATGCAGTTTTTGGAGTTTGACCCAAAGTAGGGACTAAGAGTCTCGGCCTCTGATGCTTTGACTTTGAGAATTTGACAAATTTATGTAAGTAAATCAATGAAGTGCCCCATTTATGGCTTGTAACTAATATATAAAGTATTAGTAAATCATTTATTAACAATAATATAGCAATAAGTTACCATTTTAAAAAAAACTTTATAAAGAGACCCTTATTAGAAAGTGGTAGCAAGTTATTTAAAGGTTAATAAAGATATCAACTTTTGTTAAAAAGCCAAACCTAAAGTAATCTCCATGAGAACTGAGCAAACCTCATCCACTGAAGCCCAGGAGATGCAGTTGAAAGCTAAAAAAGAAAAAGCTAATATGTGGACTTTGAGTTAAGATTATTGAAATTTAGGATTCAAATTCAATAACCGGATTCATATAACCCAACATCAAAACCACACGTATATAATGTCTGTGTGTGACACGTATATGTCGCCATATAACAATAATGAAGACTCACTCGAGGACATCTCTGTTGAATTGCAACTTGCTGTTCCCCAAGAACTCTCCAATCATCTGTCTGCTCAGGCCCTTCCTCTGCAACAGGAAGTGAGCCACTCCGATGGCCGTGTCCGGGACGAAACCACGCGTGATTAGGAAGTGGATGCCTCTCTCTGGGTTCCTGTCCCGCAGATAGCCAACAGCAAAAAAGCACAAAGTGTTAAGAGTCTGTGTGTGTATGTGTGTGTGTGATGTGTCTGTGCGTTCATACTAATAGGTGTGTGGGCCCGAGTGAAAAGGAAAATGCGTAACACTGTAGTTAAGAGAAAGGGTGCTTAATGTGTGTGTGTGTGTGTGTGTGAGGAAACGTAAGTGTGTGTGTGTGTGTGTAAGAGAAAGCACAAAGAGAAAGATGGAAAGGAAGGAAGAGTGCATTCATGCGCAAAAGCTGTTAGCTCTGGATTTCTGGATCAGACCCACTGTCACTGATTCATATGAGTTAATTTACTTTAATTTGTATTAACGAATAATAAGTGCAGGCCAACCATGGACTCTATATATAGAAACGGAGAGGCTATCACATTGTTCATGACCTCCTTGACTGCCTCTCCTCTTCTCTCCTCTCTTTCTCTCCCTCTCTCTCTCTTCCTCTCTTCATCCCACACCCTCCTCTCTGTCTCTTTTGCATTGACAGCACGACGTCACAAGATGGCACTAAACAGGCAACTCCTCCCACAATCATAAACACTAATGAGCAGCTGCTTAGAGCAGTTTTGCAGGGTGGTTGGAGGTTTGTTAGACACAAGCAGTAATAAGCTGCATTCAAAATCTCTTTTAAACAGTTGCTTACAATGACAATAAAGACATTCTATTCTACATTATATTATAGAATAGAATATTCTATAAGTGTACTTTGAACCCTGAGCCGGAGGGTGCAGAAATATATGTTGCCATTTTCTGTGTGTGTCAGTGTGCACGTGTGTGTTGCCGGCCACTCACACATTGAAGAGGTTGAGTCCTATACGGTAGAGGCGTTTGCGGTGTGTGTCTGTGGAGAGTGTTGGCGAGCGGCAAGATGCTGGATCCTGGCAGTGGTCCCTGGGCAGAGACACGACCAGTGCCTGCAGTGATTCGGGGCTCGGCCCCCCGGGCATTTGCTGAGGATGGGTGTAGTGGTACTGCTGGTACTGGGTGTAAATCTGAGCCGGCTGCTGGTTACACTGGGTTGAGGTGGAGATAGAGGCGGAAGTAGAGGTAGAAGTGGAGGTGGACCCCAGTCTGTCTGAGCCACTCTCCCTCTCCATTCCTCCTCCTCCGGGAGCTGGCACTGCTGAACCCCTCCTGGATCCTTGATCATCCATTTCCAGCTCCTCGATGGGCGGAGGTGCAGGAAACTCTGGCTCCTCTCCTGACAGGCCGTCTCCTCCCCCAGCCATCCCGCTCACAGAAGTCTTCCGGCTGCCCGGCTGTCCCACGCCTGAATTGCCCAGAGAGGTGGTGGTTGTGGTGGTGGCGGAGGAGATGGTGTATGAGCTATTGCTGTCGATGTGAACAGTGACATCCCTGAAGGCCATAAGCAGCGAGCTGGCACTGCGGGGCATGCAAGCGCTCTCGGCAGCTGCACGAAGGGCCCTGGGGTCCATCAGTAGCCCCTTCCCCTCTCCGCCATCCGACAAGCTCCAACCACGAAGGGCCTCATCAATTGACTGGGCCAAGGAATGAAGCTGTAAATATGTTGATAAGAAAATACACTTTAATTTAATCAGTTTGAAAGACATGATTCATGTGTGGAAACCTTTCTGACATCAGAGGAGTTGCTAATTGGTGGCTATTTGTAAGGCTAGTGGAATTAAATAAACACTGATGGTTTTTGGCTACTGAGCAGACCATGGCATTTAGATGAAGCCAGCCAATGCAGTGTAGTCTAAGCAGATCAAATGCAGGTATATGGTTGGGTGAAGATGCTGAATATATGGTCTTTTTTGGGTGAGGGCAGGATTGGACAGTCATGGGATCACCAAAGTCATGAGAATTCATCGCCTGTGGGAACCATGTATATCTGTCTCCATCTCTGACCTGCTGGTGCCTGCACCATATTCATCCTCTGGGCACTATGAATTTCTTAACAAAATTTCATGAGAATCCATTGAATAGTTGTTGACTTGATATAGTTGAGACAGGGTTGTCCACACATCTTCCAGCAGTACGCAGCTGAATCAGATGCTTCTCATTTTGCAGACAGCAAATATTATTTCCCCTTGTTGAGATATTTCAGTCTGGACCAAAATGGTGAACCAACTGACCGACATTGCCATGCCTAGAGCCATGCTGCTAGGTAGTGGCTAAAAACTATATAAAGTAAAAACTATATAAAGAATGAAACCTCATTTCTTGATTTTGTTTTCTGAACCATTTTGCATATTTACTGAAATTAAGCTCCTGGGAGCTGTAACATGAAATATAAACACTCACTTGTTCAGAGAAGCAGTCCTCCAGCTGTGTGAGTGTTTGTCCAGAGGTTTGAGGTGGGGCTGGGCCTGGGGCAAGAGAGGGAGCAGCTGCTGGGGCCGATGCAGGAGAAGGGGGCAGAGAGGTGGAGCGACACGGGGGTGGAGGAGGAGTCTTGGAGCGTATGGGTATCTGTCCTCCTCCTGGATGCAGACTGTAACTGTGTCTCTGGGTTGCGTTCCGGCTTCGGCCTGAAGGGCTGGGATGGCGCAGGGAGATCCGGCGGGGCAACTTGCTCTCTGACAGAGAGTTCCGGATCTTCTGGAAGTTCTTGCTGAGCTGGTACTGACGGAAGGCAGTCTGGATACGACGAGCCGCCCGCCTCGCTATGAGGTGGCCTCCATACTTCTGTTCCAACTCTTCTATCTGGGGATAAGTGAGGGGGAGTGAGTGTAAATATCTAATATGTTTACAAGGCTCTGAAACTCATTGATGACACTGCATGAGTGATATTGCAAATTACACAGCAGCTACTGAAAAATATTTATTCATCCACCAGCAGGCAAACATCATGTTGCCATTTTGTGCCCATGTCTTCAAAAGATCAAACGATTTTAAGCATTGCCTGAGTTGAGAAATTCATACTCACACCCGTTTTCCTGGAATCCTCCTTACTTATTTGTCCACTCTTTTAAAACCGGTGATGGTTTATGGTATTAGAGTCAAAGTAAACATCATCTATCATCATCATTCAACTGCTAATACTATCTGAAGGGCCATGGGAAGGAGGATGGATGGGCTGTGACAAAGGTGCTGTTGAAATAATGAATGGAAAAGTAAACACTCGCACAAGCCTATTTTTGTTCTGTTTGTTGGCAGAGCAGCTCAGCCCAAAATCTCTGCTTCCTCCAGAATTTTTGCCCTCCTATATTTTCAGCAAGAGGGAGATGAAGAAGAGGGAAGAAGAGACAGAGAGCAAGAAAAAGGAGGACAGGCCACACTTGTACGCCTGGGTGTATGTCTGCTGCTCACGCAAGCACATCCCAAAAAAGTGCACAGAGACTCATTTACACACACTCACACCGCTGCACATAGCAGTAACAACAGCAGACCCTTCAGTGGTTTGGTGTGAGAAATAAAGACATCTCCAGCTGCCAGAAGCAGTTATTAGCTGTTACCATGACAACCTAGCATCTTTAGTGTTCCTGCCGCTGTGGCTGTGGAATCGCTGGTGTTCTTTTTCATGTCAACACGGACAGAAATAGATCTGAATGGAAATCTTTTTTGTCACGCAAGAGACAATGTCAAGTGATCATCCTTCACGCACCTCCTCATACTAAAACAGGTGGAGGAGTCAGCATTCACTCCATCCCACCATGTGCTTACGGCAGCCCACACACACACACGCTTGAAACAATGACATACCTGTTTGTTCTTATTCTCCAGGCTGATCTCGTACTCGCTGGGTCCCTCTCTCTTAGTCCCCTCCACATCCTGTCCACCACCAGAGGATGTTCCATCCTCCAGGCTCAGCATCTGTCCACTGCCACGGAAATAAGAACAGAAAGCTATCAGTCCTCACTACTGACCTTCAGAACTGTGCCGTTATTGCAGTGGCAAGCCATCAACTATGCACTGTGTGGAAAGATTCACGAGGGATGGTGGCTTGGGGCAAGGATGACTGAGTTACGTGTCCGGTCCTATTTGGTAAGATTTGTGGCTCAACTACAGGTAGCAGGAGTGAAACTCTGGACATGATATTGAATGTCCAAATATAAAACAGAGACATTCCCACATTTTTAGAGGCAGAAAACTGTGAATATTTAGCATTTTTCCATTAATAAATTACCTAAATGATTAAATAATTATCAAAATAGTTGATCAATGTTCTATTAATCGACTCATCCAGTTGTTCCCAATCAACAAAGCAATATCTCCTTGTGACCCCTCTTCACATGGTGCAGGTCTATAAGTTGTGAGCAGCTCAGTCAAAGATTTTCTCTCCTCAGATTGTTTCATTTGAATACTCTGCATCTTGGATGCTACACTGCTGCCTGTATTAACATTTAACTGTGAAAGAAAGTAGAATTTTTCTTTTGATGCATTGAGTGTCCTGACTGAACAGTATTTTACACAAATCTATCAAAGGCAAATCTTTATGAGGTTTTAAGCACACTGACCCAACAAACTTCATAGAGCAATGTTTTGATGTCAAACTGATCTTTAAGTAGTCAACTCCATACAGCCAAAACACAACAAGTAATATATATATACAGTACACACAGACATATTCAGCATTTAGGTGGTTGTGATCTGCATAAATAAGAATCATTCTGCTCCCAGACTGGACCAATCAGAGTTTTAATGAATAACACTGTTTGATACTTTGAATTTGGACAATCCAGTGAAAACGGTGGAAAGTATATGTAGTGTACTAGATAGCAAATACAGAATGATTTTGGCTATGAAGTTTGGATCTGCACTCTTGAATGGTGCCAGAACAACGTTCCACCACATGTTTTGCCATGGAAATCAATGCTGGTTTTGTGCACGAAACTCCAAAAGCTGACGTGTTTCCACAACAATGACATCATTCAGATGAACATTTCAGTGGCAGATGTGATGAAAGGTATCTTTCTGAGTCTCGAACATAGAAATTAAATGGTAAATGGATTTTACTTATATAGCTCCTTTCAACTGTTCCAACAGTTCCCAAAGTGCTAAATTACTATTTTACAACATTTTACTATGTTCTGCTGCTAGACTTATAGTACAAGAAGAGAATAAGTCAATTGCATCATATAATGTTCAAAAATACGGGAAGCCGTGCTAGACAGATTATCATCTCCTCAAAGCCAAATAAGACTTGTAGAAAAAGTAGTTGGATACCAAATCTGACTCCACAGATATTTAATAAACAATTATTTCTATAATACAGCAGCAGGCGCAAACAAAACCAAAACAGAAATATATTTGAATCCAGCCTGAATCTGACTAGAACTCAACAAAGTTGACAGTGGAGGCTCTCTCCCAGTGCTCTGGTAGAGTGTCCCATCCTCCTCTTATAATCCCAGGTCCTGACCACAGATGGAACAATGTTCTTTTACATGACAGCATTATCAAAATTCTGTGAAAGCCATGTAAGGCTTACCAAAGCAAATTACTGGTATGACACAGCAGAAAGTGACATTTTACCCAGGTTCGATTGTGGACAACTTAAGCTTTCTTAATTTTGGTAAAATCTAGAAATAAAAGTAGTGGCCAACATGTCTGGCATCACACCATCTCTAAAAGATACAAAACACAGACATTCAGTACCTTTTATATTGCCAAACTAGACTGATGTAAGCATAGAGGTATGATTGCACCCTAAGAGGTTTTATAATGGTGTGCAATTATGAGTGTGTGTGTCTGTGTGTGTGTGTGTCTGTGTGCATGATGTTGTGTGCTCGTGCAATCTTTCTTCCGCCCAGATAATGCTAACTCAAATCATTTTTACACAAAGGGGACTAGTGCAAAAACGGCACTGGGGAAAATAAAAAGCCTGCTCATGGTTAAATAATGAGCGCATCACTAAAGCTCCTCTTTGTTTTCTTTGATTGCTGTGAAAGCAAATATTCTGCGTCCCCAGCTAAAAGTCAGAGATGGGGCCAGAGACGCTGGGTCATAGCTTCCAATGAGATAAAATTAGAAAAAATAGAGAGGAAAAAGGGAAGCGAGTGGAACCAGAGGAAAGACTGAGATAGAGACAGAAGGGGGAAACAGGAAGACGTGGACAGACTGTGGTGGTATGTGCATGCTGGAGGCTGTCGCTATCAAAAACTCTATTAAAACACTGCCATGCCCCTGTGCTGCATCAGAATACATTAGAGTACATTAGAATACATTAGAGGATTTAAAAGCAAGAGTTGAGCTATTAATGCATCTGAACAGCAAAAGCCTCCATAATGATATGCTATACACTCCCTCTCTCTGTCTCTCTCATACGCCCACACATGCTCATATACGTGGCTGCAACAAACCCACCAAGGCTGCTGCTCCACCTACTTGTATGGCGTCATGGAGGAAGAGAAATTAGCATCTGTCAAACCCTATCTCTAAAGGTCCCTTAGAGACTTATAATACTGTACAGGGGGAGAAACACACACAAACACACAAAGGCACGGTAAGGCTAGAGGCGGATCCCGTGACATCTCTTGGGAGGTTTGTGTGCTCCGATGAATTCAGTGGACGGCAGTTGAGGCACGGGTGGTGCAGGTTTGCAACCACCAGGCACACACAACTCCATGTGATGATAATAATGAGCTACAGTGTTACACGGCTCTTCTACATGCCATCATCTCAGGTGGCTGTCCACTGCTGCTGTGCCGTTAGCTCATCCAATCAGGACTATGTGGGTGCAGATATTACAGGAAGTCATCACGTCAGAGAAAAATACAGGGATTCCACACGGACAGATGTATTTGATACATTTGACAGGGAGGGATAGAAATAATTGTGGAAAGTTGATTAGAAAACACAAGGTATTCCAACAGACAAATGAATAAAAGTAGAGATGCAAGACACAAAAATAAACAACAGAAGGGTGAAAGATATACCAGCAGATGAAGAGACAGAAAAAGCAGACATGACTGGGAAAGACTAGATTTAGAAACAGAGTGCAGAGGATTAAAAGATGGAAGGAATTCTGAGGGAGGGAGGGCAAACAGTAATCATTGAGAGACATGACAAAATCAGCTTTTCAAAGTTTTACAACAAGAGATCTGCTCATTCAAACAACCCCGGGTGAGGCGTCATGCATTCACACACCCCCACGCCTGCGAAAAAAAAATATATATATATGAACACACTCATACAACAAACAGACAAGCTGCCCACGCAGAAACAGATGGTAAAAGTGGCTACAGTAGATCGTGAAACTTCTGTCCTCTGGTTACTATGGCAGTGGTAGCCATTGCATCATTACTGAGTTGCCATAGGCACTTTTAGAGTGACAATATCAGTTCATACCTCCCACCCCCCAGCCCTCTCTCTGTCTCTATATGTGAGTTGCACCTTGAGGCTGTAAGAGTTTTAGTTTTGTTACAGAGCATTTAACTCTCTCACTGTATCTGCAGGCTCCCCGCGTCCATAAATACACCAATTCACACTCACACACTAGCAAGCATGATTAAAAGCCTGGGTGTGGATATGACTCAGTTAGATGGCACGTGTACAGTCAGTGTATTGAGACTGAAGGTTTTCAGCGGTTGAAAGAGCACGCTGTTGGAGCTGTAGGAGCATCAATGGCAGGGGAAAAACATGGAGATACAAGTGTCTGTGATTGGTGTGTGAGTCGCTCTCACCCGGATGAGCCCGTGGTGTCAGCCTCTGAATGTTCAGGGGCGGGGCAGCAAAACTGGTGCAGCACGGTCTCGCTCCTGTAGAAGGGCAGATGAGAGAGGAGGAAAGAGGAGAGGCGGACAGATATGGAAGGACATCATGTTAAGCAGTTATTATTGGCTGTTTGCCTTGTTTCCATATTCCTCCTTAGATTCATTCTTAGTCCAACATCCCAAAAGACCCTGAAGAGGCTCTCATTAGACTTTTCTGGATTTTTTTCATAGATTCGGTTCACAATCCATGGGGTAAATACCCTATGTAGGTCAATTCAAGGTTGAGAGTGTGAGAATTTACAGTATATGTTCGTGTGTCCGGACGCACTTGTTTAGGCCTCCAGTTCATCAGATCGGTGGTGATTTAGCTAGAATTCCCAAACCTAATCTGGACAGATGGTTACTCAAGCGCTGTTTCCTGCTCTTTCTCTTCTTAGGTTCGCCTCTCTCGTTTCCCTCTCATGCATTTTACATTTACATTCATATTTTAAGCAGTTTTGCTGGCGCTCTTATCTGGAGCCATTTAGAGTGAAAAGACAAAAAAAACAAGACACATCATGTTTAAGCTGTTGCAAAGATCAACCCTTTGACCTTCCGGATGCAGGGCACTTTCCACCACCGGAGACACGAGCATGGTCATGACTTTAAAAAAACATCTTTGAGGGCTTTTTTTGTTTTATTTTATGTATGAGCTGTGGGTGTGAGCTTAGGTCACATTAGGTCGCTTCACAATGAGCTGAAAGGATTCAGTTGACAGTGAATTTCTTGGCTACGCTACAGCCTGTCTTCTGACCTGCGCGCAGCATATTGCTCATGACACAGACCCACAGTGACAGGCAGTCAGAGTCCGTGCAAGGCTCAGCGTGACAGTCCGAGCTATAAAAAGGTACCTTTTCACAGCAACTTCCACAGACTTAAAGGGACACTGATGTTTTAAATACCTCTGATCAACACTCCTCACAGTTGGTTTCTATGAATACTATTCCTTCATCTAACACCTAACTCACCACTCACACCCCTCACACAGACACACGCGCAAACGTTCTGTACATACGTGACTCATTTGAATCATTTAGCAGCTGCAGTAGTTCTCGACCCTGGTGTTGGAACTTTGAGAGCCCCCTTGGAGACCCAGGTAGGGCAGTGCCCACGCTGCCTTTGCTTAATTTATTCATATATTTGGATTCATTTACATTCTTCATTCAGACATCTTTTGCAATAATTCTCTCAGTAGGCAGGAAATTGCCTGGGGTTTCAAAAACTCTCTTAAACAATTATGTAACGTCTCAATATCCTCTTCTCAGCACATTCATTTTCTTTGTTGTGCTTTCCTCCCTCATGTCTCAAACACCAGGACCAGAGAGCCAGATAACAAAGTTAAACACGCCACCTGTAATCAATTACGTTAATCAACATCAATCAGTAAAACTCTTGCGTGTGCTAATGATTCTTTTCAAACGTGCTCGTCGACGTACGGTATTCAGTGTTGTAGAATACACACACAGGCTAAATGTACAATAAAAAAATGACACAATGAAGCATGTTTTATTCCCCCTCCAGGTTACCTGCTGGTAATGTAATTCCACATTTTCCTACTCAATTCGTTTTTCAATTTTACTGTATAGTCCCTTGATTTGTACATAAAGGTTTTTCTTGTATGGGGTGAATTTATTTCTTCATTCAAACTATTTGGCGTTAGAAAAAATGTATTGAAATATATAACTCCATGTTCTTTCAGAGTTAATGCATCTCTTTAATCTCATCTCCTCTTTTTAATATACAAACTACTTCTGAACACCTATAAATCTGTGCAGTACAAATGTGCACGAGTCCCCCTTCTATGTGTGTAGGTTTCGGGGGTCACAAGGTCAAACTGAGCGTCAGAGGAGGGGAGGGAGGTTTTTGAGGCCAAAATGTAAAACCACTGAACTTTCAGCCAATTCTTGTTCACCATCAGTACAAGAACTGAATTATTTTGCCAGGCTGGTTTAAAACTGTGTTTTTAGAGGAAGAGGCCAGTCTGCTTGGTTCCCTTAGCACACACACACACACTCAGCAGGTCCATCCATCTGTCTGTGCAAGGTGCACGTAACAACCATCCGCATCCAACAAGGCAAGAACAGGTGAATATTTTAACAGCACGTGCCTCCTGCTGTGGGCCCATGTTCTCTGTCTCTCTGCGCCCTATCCTCCCTCACACCATCCCTCTCTTCTTTCCTGTCTTGTACTTTAAACACAATGCTTTTCATCAGCCAGTATCCAGTAGAGAGTGTAAGGAAGGAGGAGGTCTGACATGCAAAAAGAGCAGCTCCATTTGGACTCAAAACGTTGCCAGTACACTGTGTGCACATTCCACTGCACCACATGACGCCACAGCCTGTCCCTCTGTTGTCCAACCTATCTAGTTGCCCGCCAGCAAGACAGATAAAGTGAGAAGACAGCTACCCCAAATGCACCCTTTTATCCATGTCTCTCCTCTCTGTTTTGGTCTGTACCTGCCTCACTGTCTGTGTACTGAACCCTCCCCACACACACACACACACCCACCGCCTTTCTCTGCCCCCCCCCCTTTTTTTTTATCTCAGCCTCCTTCCCTTTCACTGGTCCACTCCAATGTCAGCCTCAAGCTCCTTCCTCTAGACATCTCCAAGGGCTCCATCAAAGACAACAACTGAGTGTGCATCTCTCTTTCCCTTTCTGTCTCTCTGCCTTTCTCTCTCCTGAGAATGGCTGATTACTGTTCGCTCCATGGGCTAAGTGGGGCAGATAGGAGGCTCAGCTGTAGAGAGAGACAGAGTGAGCAGAGGAGAGGATCCTGTCTCCCCCCCCCCGTAGGCCCATCCACTTGCATTGGCAACATTAACAACAATGCAAAGCACACAAACATACTCACAGCCAACCCCACACAGCCCACATGCCATTTAGCTGTAGGGCAAAGACAACTGGGCTCTAGAGTCAGATAAACATTCAGATAAATGCATACAGGAAGATGTAAGAACGCAAGTATGCTAACACAAGCATCTACACACACACATATAGTTTGTAACACAAAAAAACACTGACACACACAAGTCACTGACAACAGCAAAAGCAGCGAGCGGATCTGATCTCCAGTCAGCTGCAGACAGGATACGGACAGGATGAAGCAGGCAATGACAGGAAGGTGAATCCTTTAAAAATACAAGTGAAAGCTTGACCCCTCCCCACCCTACCAGCCTGCCTTCCTGCCTGCCTGGACTGCCAGTAGCAAAACTAGAAATTAGGTGTTTAGCTACTGGTCTTGTCCAGAACGACTTAAAATCAATGAGCAGGTGGGGATGTAAGGTTGCATTCAAGGACACACATCAGCAACTGCAGGAACAGGAAGGCCATGTAATAAGCCACTAGTACACTGCTGCCTGATTAACTGGTGGATGGCTCTGCTGTTTCCTCTCCACAGCTGGTGTAATACCCATTAATTTATTGGAATCTCTTCCTCACCAGTAAAACTCATTTAAATTAAGAACCAGTGGTGTTACACTGATTCCTGTCAAATAATAACTGCTGCAGGGTACTCTCCGGTTTCAAGCAAGGCAAGAGAAGAGAGCAACACTTCTCAAGAGTAGGAAATGTCATTAGGATTAATATCTACAACTCTTTTTTTAATATATGTGTATCTCCTTCTGTGCTCCTCTACGTTGCTCCCCTCAGTGGAGGTTGGGGTCCCAGAGAGACCAATCAAGACTCCTGCTGGGATACAACTTATGAACAGAACACGGCGACAAAAAGAGAGAAAGATGTGTTTTCTCTCATTAGGTGATGTGCTGATATACTATGAGGCTCTGGTGCCAAGCAGGAGGTGGTGATGTGTGTGTGTGTGTGTGTGTGTCATCTAACACGCAGCAACATCAGAGGCCCAGGGGTCCCGTGAGAGTTCCCAGATCCCTTGCGGTAATTAGGGGGAGATGTCCGAGATGAGCCAGGCCTGCGCAGAATCGATCACCGGCGATCGCCGCACAATGCATTCCGGTTAGATTTGTGTCCGACTTGATCCCGACTTTCTCTGGCGTCATGCACAGTGGGGCAAGCAGTTTTTAGATCCAGGCTGCAAGACCAAGGTTCGTGATGGGAAACGCCTGGTTTCATCATCTAATTGTCTGTGTAATAAGTAATATTTAACGTTAGATTGTAGGTGTTGTGCCGTGACGGTTTCATGTCATAACAAACATATATTGCGTGGTTGAGATTAATAATAAGGTTTATTTCAGCCACAGCTATCCGAGCGTGATCTGCAAACTGCCGGCAACCTACAGGTGTTTCTCACAGGACGTCAATTTCTGTGGCTTCCTGTAGATTCTTTGAAGGCCGCCGGAAACTGACTTGACTGCTGCTGTTTGTCCCCGCCCCCTGCTCCTGTTTGTCCCCGCCCCCTGCTGCTCCCGTCTGATCTAGTCCACCTTCCAAGGGGGGCGCAGTTCATCTGGAACGAGCCTGTTGACACACGTAGGCTACAGGCCTACAGCTGTTTGTTACGTAACGACCCAGTGACAGTGATCCAGTTTCTCATTTAAATAATCCACCTCTTCCTCTTCCTGCACGGTCCTTCGCCGACACACACACACACACAGCTGAAAATTGGAAATTTGCAAGCACCTTCTTCATTAATTATATGCCTCTCAATCTGCAGGGCGCGCGCACGCGCTCCTAATTATAGGCCACAGATTTAAACGGATACTATGAAGTATTCAAAACAGTGTAATTTAACCAAGATAGGAAATTAGCTTAGGTTGATATCCTACTGTAGAACATGTTTTAGAATGTAGGCCTATAAATAGTCTACCATCGGAACCTTCTGCATAGCCTACGTGTGTTGCCTATTGGACTATTTTAGGACAGAAACACACACACATACACACGTACACACACACACACACACACACACACACACAACGATGTAACCTCGACTCACTCGGATTTCCTTGCCAGGGTCAGGGATCGACAAAGGGTTGTGGGGGTCACCGGGACCAAAGAGCGGCAGCTGTGGAAACTTCCGCCGTTGTCTGGGTCACTTTCAAACGGGGACAGCGTGGACGGTTCGGCCGGGACCAGCTGCATGTCCCCCGGGTCCATTGATTGGGGAGGCGACGGCTGCACCTCCGGAGCCGCCTCGACATGTGCTGGTGCAGCCGCATGGTCTGGCAGGGGCCCCGCACTAGTTTTGAGCCGGGGGTCCTGAGGGTGGTGGTGAAGATGAAGGCAGCTGGGGTCGGGGTGATGGTGATGGTGGTGATGGTAAGGGTGCTGCTGTTGTACCCTGACGTCCTGCAGGTGCCTGTTCTCGCCGATGAGCTCGTCCACCCGCCTGTCCAGCTCCTCTATCCGGGCGCGCTGGGTCTGGATGAGACTCTGCTGGTTCTGGACGATGGTGGTGAGCTCCCGCAGGTACAGGATCGCCTGCACGGGGTTTTCCAGCAGGCTAGAGCTCATCATACTCAAGACAGGAGGAGGGAAGAGAAGGAGAAAAAGAATTGGACTGACGGATGGATGACCGAGGGGATGCAAAATATCGGACGAGAAGGTGAGACGTCCTTCCGCTCTCCTCTCCGTGATTCTGCTGGATGAGGCTGCACCGAGCCAGCTAGCCTCCGCTTCTCCGGTCGTTTCCCTCCCTCCCTCCCTCTCTCGCTTTCCCACTGCGCGGAGTGGTGCTGATGAGAGGAGCCAGATCCATATGTGACAGGAGGGGAGGCGCCCTGAGGACGGGTGCGTCGTTACGCACGTGCACAAGAAAACTACAGCGCAAGCACGCACCCTACAGGCTGTACAATGAAGTTCAACATCTGAGCAACTCTCCTGTGCCTTGTTTACTGAAACAATAGTTGACACAACAATGTCAAGTCAAGGCCCATTAATTAAATGGTCCGTAGCTTTCGATCGTATCACACGATCATCCTCTGAAGATGGATTTAGCGGTTGGGCATCAATGCTAATTGACAAATAAAAATGATAATATTAATAACAACAACAATAATAATAATACTAATGTTCTTGAGGCGTACTGTTTTGGTGTCATCGTTTTATCTTAATCATAAAATAAAGTGTGTTTTTCAAGTCTTAAACCTGTAACGTTAGCCAGTAATAAGCAATATAATAATAAGCAACAGTCGGAAAGCAGATATTCCTGAGAGAACGTGAAGGCCACACAACTTTGGCGTGGTCACGTGTCGCAAGGATACGGAAGTACGGAACCGTTGTTATGCTAATAAGTAGCTCGTCTGCTAGCACCGATAGTCTAGCTTCTTATTCTATCTATTCTGTAACTGTTAACACCTAAACACCCATGGTCAGGTAAGACTGGTATTTCAAAACGATCAGCTTTCGCAGTATAACATATTATTAAACGGGCAGTGTTCATTTTAAGGGTCATGGCGATGCTTTCTTTAGCATAAACAGGCTTTCCTCCATTAGTTACATTATATAGATTGTTTTTGGGAATATCGTTGCAAGTACACAGCCGTAGTGCGGGTTTGTTACCTGTCATTTGTTGATATTGCCGTATCGAGCTACAGGGGTCTTGAGCCCGTTTACACATTGAATACAATTGCAGACTAATATTCCAGCATTGTCACATGAGAGTCAGATGAGGTAGAGAAGTGTGGTTGGATAAAGAGGTAAGGGTTTAGTTAACCAGCCTGGCTATAGCTAACGTTATGACCGTTTTGTAGGAACAAGCGTCACCGTAAAAGAGTCTATGACTATCAAATCACCACATTTTCGAAGGTGGATTTATTGTATTAATGTCATGCTGATCCCAAGGTCAAGACTGGACTTCCGATCAGAGCACGGAGCCTCGTTTTTGATTGTAAACGTTGACCTGTGTTGTTGTCTCTAGGATGACTCAGAAGCACTGCCTGGAGGGCCAGGTGTACTCAGTGCCTCTCATCCAGCCAGACCTGAGGAGAGAGGAGGCTGTCCATCAGATAGCAGATGCGTTACTCTACTTGGAGACCATCTCTACAGATATTTTCAGAAGGCAAGCCCAGAATCACACACACACATAGAAACACATACAAGGTACTAGGTTGGGCCACAATGACGACCAGTCATGAGTGCATCATGGCTTTACTGTGGTATGCAAATGACAGATTACAGGATTTGCTTTAGAGGAGTTGTCATATATGGCATGTATGATTTTATGTTAACATCATGCTTAACATGGTAGGATAAAAAAAAAAGATTTGTTGATTAGTCAATGAACAGAAAGTTAACAAATTATTAGTGATTGTGATAATTAGTTAAATGTTTTTATTTTACCAGTTGAAACATCTTTCTTGCCACAGCACTTGGTTTGAGAACCTGCCTGGCACCCTGGAAATAGAGGAAATGTATCCTGTAACTACAGAAAACGAGAAACATTAATCAACAGACTTGTTTTGTCAATGTAACCCTTTGAAAGATGTGTTAGTAATTAGACAATTGAAATCAAATGATCAATAGAATGCCAAATCGGCTGTGTAATACCTGCACTTTATCTTTATGAAGTGCAAGAAGGGATTCAGCACCCTGCACAGTGTATATAAAGAAGGACAATAGGGTGCCTGAAGTTACGCACTCCTCTATATTGGATTGAGCAGCATGGTCTCAGACATATTTTTCTCTGTGTGTGGATGTGTTATGTCCATATTCATGCTGGTGCGTATGTGTCTGTTGCTTCCAGGGTGTCTGAAAGTGTAGAGAACAACCGCCGCCAGCTGCAGAGCGTCACTGACCGGATCAGACTAGCTCAGGCCCGTGTCAACAAGATCAAAGGCAGCAAGAAGGCCACCAAGGTAACACGGCACCTTCACTTTGGAAGGCAGCTTCACATATTGCACCCATTATGATACCCAATAGAGACACAATATGGTGACAAGACCAATGAAAACATTAGTCCTGTATCTAATAAAAAAAAGAAAGAAAGAAAGCTGAACTGTATCTGGCAGCTTTTTTTCCTCTGTGTTTAGGTTTTCTCCAGTGCCAAGTACCCAGCCCCAGATCGACTACAGGATTACTCGTCCATCTTTACTGAGGCTACAGACCCCTCCTCACAGATCCGCCCCCGACACAGGATACAGAATAAACTTCGACCCTTTGATGAGAAGGCTTTGCAGGTAAGATACTTTTTTTACACGCAATGCCTCCAATTATGCAACAATAACAAATGGGATTTATTAAGAGCTGTGTTCTATATCTAACATATTTTTCCTAAGTGTGTGTGTATGAAAACTAGCATATTTTCTACTGTGTGTGTGATCTGTCTTTTTTTGTGTGTGTGGTGTGTGTGTATATCTTTGTGTAAGAGGGAGGAAAAAAATTAAACCACTGCTGGCAATTTTCTCTGGTACCGAAATGCATTATTCAATATCCCCCAGATGCAGCGTTCCCAACCATATAATTCGGCATCGCAGCATTTGTGCAAGCGTGCATCTGAGTGCAGGAGCACGTTGGTGGCATTTGTGATTTACGGTATTCAAGATTCAGTTGACATTTTACAGATCTCACTCTATGTCTGTGTGTTTTCCTTTCAGGAGAAGTTGATGTATTTCCCAGTGTGTGTGAGCAATAAGAAGAAGTCTGAGGATGAGACAGAGGAGGGGCTGGGCAGTCTGCCACGCAACATCTCATCTGTCAGCTCCCTGTTGCTCTTTAATACTACAGAAAACCTGTGAGTCCACACACACATGCTTACTCTAAACACTGATTAGATTTAAATATTTTCTTCATATCTTTGGATTTGTTTGTTTTTAAAGATATAAGAAGTATGTGTTCCTTGATCCTCTGGCGGGAGCAGTGACAAAAACACACACAACGCTAGAGACAGAAAAAGAACAGAAGCCATTTGACGCACCGTTGTCCATTACGAAGCGAGAGCAACTGGAGAGACAGGTATCTTTAACACCCTTTTTCAAACACATTGTTAATTTTGACTTTTGATTGGTAATGATACATTTAATTATTAATCATTTAATTTTTTTTCTCTCACACAGACAGCAGAGTCTTATTTCTATATGCCAGACCTGGGCCAGGTGCCCGAGATCGATGTGCCATCCTACCTGCCTGACCTGCCAGGCATCGCAGACGACCTGTCCTACAGCGCGGACCTCGGGCCTGGCTTCGCCCCGTCAGGACCCACACACAACATCCCTGAGCTGCCCTCCTTCTCCGAGGAGAGCAGCGCACCTGGTACACACCCACGCACTTCTCACTATTTCATTGTGGCTTAGGTCGATACCACGTTTGTAATCTGATGCAGACTTTTCGTCTCTGTTTCAGGACCTCTGCTCCAACCTAACATTGCACCTCCTCCACCGCCTCCACCTCCCCCGCCTGAGCCTGCCCTCGCTTCTGCCACTCCTGCAGGAGCTCCCCCTCCCCCTCCTCCTCCTCCTCCTCCTCCTCCTCCTGTTTACAGCCCCACAGAAGTCTCTCGAGCGCCAAGTTCAGGTTTGTCACATGCATCCAATTCAGAAATCTTGTACTGGCTACACACTACAGACTTGGAGGAATACGATGGAGCTTGACAGTGTACTAAAGTGGTGAAATGCTCCTCCCTTATACACGCACAGACACTGAGAAACCCTCTTCACTCTCTTATATTAGATTGACCTAAATGACATGACTGGAAGTAAACTCAAATTACACTGCCACCCCTTACTGTCTCCTCTGACTGCAGGTCCTGTGTCTGGTGCTCCCAGCGAGGTGGTTCAGCCGTCAGACGGCCGCGCCAGTCTCCTGGAGTCTATCCGCAATGCCGGAGGCATCGGCAAAGCCAAGTTACGCAACTTTAAAGAGCGCAAGATGGAGAAGAAGAAACAGAAGGAGCAAGAGCAAGGTGTGAGATTGTTTGAGCAGTGATGTGATTCTGCTCATGGTTTGTTAACAGCTACACAATGCAGCTTTAACAATGAGAAAGTCATGCAATCAAAGCACAACGTGACCAGTCCCTACTTAGCATTTACCCATGAGTGTATACAATGTGTCACACTGCATGTCAACATGTGAGTGTTACATATATCTTATATGGTTATCGTCACAGTCCATTGCTGTGTGACCTTCGCTTTATTAATGGCAACCCCATTAAAAGGTTCACTTGGTTACAGCCGTATTTAATATTTTCTGACTGAATTGCAGACAGCATACCTTCGCCTGTTTTCTGGTTGGCTGGCCAGACCATGACCGATCATTTTGTTTTTAGAGTGCTGCTTATACTGACTAATTGGATAAAAAGTCTTGTAATGATGTGCTCCACTTGGAAGGGCAGGCAGAACTGGGGAGTGAAACAGTTTCACTGCTCCAACAGGGTGTATGCAGGAATCCTGAAGTTAAATTCCATACCTTTTTTTAGACCTTTTTAACATATTTTAAGACAGCAACGCCACAAGTTGCAACACACCTCAACTAACATTTAAAGTACTAAACCAGTACATTTGAGATTTCAAAACAGTCTTGGTTTGACATAATTCAGATCGGCCAGGAGGGCATAAAACCCAAGAGAATAAAGTAGTGACTAACCCAAAAGAAAGGTTTATTAAAAGTAATAATAGTCATATACTCAGTCTCTCGCACACTCACATTAACAAAACAAATTAAAAAACATTTCCATTTGGCCTAAGAAATACAATTTTGGCCATAAATGATATTAAATCATAAAGGCCTAGACAGTCTGTTTGAATCTATGTTCCAAAAAATACCACCTTAATAGTTTAAGGGTCTTGATAACCTAATTACTAACTCAAAAAATTATTGATTGCCTGATTATTTTAACTGCCTGTGTTTGTCTCTCAGCAGTGGGAGTGGCATCTAGTGGTGGAGACTTTATGTGTGATCTCTTCAATAAACTTGCCATGCGAAGGAAAGGTGAGGATCCCATTGTATGTCAAATGCTATTAAAAATACTGATGTAGGTGGTTGGAACTGCAGACACTAAATAATGTGTCCTGTCCCCTCTGTAGGCATATCTGGTAAGGGTCCAGCAGGTGGAGAGTCGAGTGACGCTCCCGCTGGTACTGGCGGTGCATTTGCAAGGATGTCAGACGTCATCCCACCACTTCCTGCTCCACATTCGACAACAGACGATGATGACTGGGAAGCGTAGCATGATGGATAATGAAAGCATTCTTGGATAATTTTGTCTACAAAGGACTTGTTTCCCTCTGATCACTGAACAATTTTCTAAAAAGTGTTAAGATCTCCAGCTAATATAAACTTTCAGTGTAAACTGCACAATAATTAGTTTCAAAATATTAATATATATATTATGTGCATTGGATTGTCTAACCTGTTAAATAAGACGTAATTAAAACTGCAATTATAAAACAATTTATTGATAATCATATTCATTGTAAAACATTTTCATGAAATTAAACTAATTCAAATCATCTCACTAACATCTCTCATCAAATAAAAGTAATTTTTGCATTATATAACACTACATTGAATGCTTTAAATATTTAATATCTACTTCAAGAGTAAATAAGTCACATGGAAGCCAGTGCTGTGCCTGAATCAGTGTAGTAGCTGCTTCAGCAATTTATTATTAATTTTTGCCTTAACATGTTCCAGAGTGAAACCGAAGACACCACAGGACTGATTCACCGGCATCAAATCTGATAAATGCCCCTTTGGCCTTTGTCTGCAATGTGGCATCAAATACTTGTATTCATTATTCTCTAATTCATCTTCACTTCAAAGCAGAACACAAGTAATAGAGAAGATATGAAAGTTGAAATGTCAAATAACGTAAGTAGAATGTGCTGAAAACAGAAACGGCCTCCCTGGTTGGCCCTTGAACTCCATCCAGCAGGAGTCGGAGGTCTGAAAGCTTCAAAATGTTCAAGAATGTAAACGTAAAGCAGCATAAAAGGGCTGTGGTAACCATGTGTTGAGGAACCTATAATAGAGCTCAATTACATTTTTTCTATTGGAACAATTTCTTGCGTTGGTAAAATTGCACTGGGTTTCCTCAGAGTTCTTCCTAACTCCGGTCTAGAAATGTCAGGTGAGCCCAGTATTGAGTGAAACTACACCTGCCTCTGCTTCTTCTCCAGGAAGAACTAGGAAAGAAGAATACACCGACAACATATGAATGAGATTTAGTCATGATACAGTGGTTTTGACTGTGGATACACAAATGTACTTGCTTGTCACCTTCCGTAAGGCAGCGAAAGCGGAGCCAAACGTTGCGTGGGTGCAGGTGCGATCTCTGATCCATGTGGGAAGTTTAGAGAGCGTAGCAGGTCGAGAGTAACGTCGGTCACACAGTACCATGGAGGAATAGTCACCACGGTGACGGATAGCTCTTCCTTTGGGCATATGAAGTCAAATACAGATGAATACTGAATAAATAATTGTTAATGATTTTTTTCTATCATATCTGTTGTCATGAATATTGCATAATTACCTATGGATTGATTGACTGCCTTCATGCAGAGGCTTTCAATTAGTGCTTGGCCAGGGTTCCTCCCTGCACTGTGAGGCTAAAAAAAACAAAATAAAACTATGATGAGATAGACGATGAGCTTCACCTCAGTACTCCTGTGACCTTGTACTTGTTTTGCCATATTTGTGGATACAGTGAACGACTCGGGAGTCTCACCAGGTGTTTGTCCAGATAGGACATCTTTTCCTGCAGCTCTGGGGATTTGATGTTGGGATATGGCATTCCCACCATCACCACACACCTGTCATCACATGCACACAAGAAAGAGCATTTAGTATTGTGTACTTCAGAGGGTATACAACTGATGACGATGTGCTCATGAGTTACACACACCTGCCCAGGTCATCGGAGAAATTGATGCCCTCGCTCATCTTTCCTCCGACCACAGAGAACAGCAACGCTCCTGTGAGCCCGCCGCTGTCCAGGGCACACCTCTAACAAAAGGAGAAGAGGTAAACGGTAACATATGCAAGTGTCGGTGGTAATGTAGAGGAAATCACTCATAAAGAATGTTCTATCAATGCTACTTGATGAGGGCTGAAGTTTGACAGTTTTACCTGGATACAGCGGGAGAACTCGCTCAGCACCTGCTCAACCTGGTTGGCTTTCTTTGGCTCCTGGAAGATCTGAGAATGTAATTGTGATAGCTTAGAGACTGTCTGGACAATTTTCTTCTCACTTTCTAAACAGATTTCATTAAAATGAAATCCTTGAATAAAAGAAGGGTTTCCTTTTTCCCCGCAGGTCATTGATACAGGAATCATGTAACTCAGCTGATGCACCTTCTTCTTGTTAGCCAGACGAGTCAGTGCGCCGCTGGCCTCCCAGTGAGAAATGATCCGCCTCGAGTACTCATAAGAAGGGAAGAAGCACACCACCCCGCCTGGGACCACGTTACAAATGTTGGAGAGAATGCGCCCTGTCTCATCCATCTGTCAACAAACAGTCATGAATTTGAAGTAGCGCTTGGGTAAACAATGCAGCTGCATCCAACGATATTACAGCAAGAACTTAATAAAATAGCACATGTATGTGTATATTAATAAAATAGCACGTGTGTGTGTGTGTTACCATGTGTGGAGTGTCTCTGTTCTGGAAAGTAAAATCCAGCTCCTGACCAGACGGACCGCTGCACAAGACGAGGGGGAGAATGTTCTCGGGAGGAATTACATGACCTACACACAAAGAGGAGGTTATTTATTTAATTTAACAATACAAATATATAAAATCATTTTACATGATCAAACAAAAGGATTAAGCCCAAACAATATTCCATACGAGCATAAATAAGACTCGTCTCTGCGTAGAAATAGTGAACTAAGATCATATCATGTTCAAATTTCACAGATCTTGTGAGACGAGGACATACTAATAGTACATATCTGAATTTTGTATGCCAAGTGTTAAGTGTTGTTCAGGTGGCTTATGATACAACAAATGTCCCAGTTCAATATGCAACCTGTGTGATAATAGGCAGCAATGTAATTTTCATAAGAGTCTATTGTTAATATACAGTGGATGGACAATTAAATTCATAGTTTAGTTCATGAGATGTCTTATAGTTGCTGTACCATTTTGATCATCTCTTCTTGGTCAGGTTCTGATATCATAATATAATCTGTCACTTCCATCACTGGAACAGGAGGAATCATGACATTCTGATATGTTGTCTATCTGAGTGCATAACCCAACTAAATATTGGTTATTGTTTGAGTTTGTGTCAAGCGTTATATTATTCATCAACAATTCCCACAAAACAGAAATATTGATAAACACATCACTAAGAGAGAGTGCATTGCAGAAACACAAAAAAGAGAAACTCCACAAAAGTACTGTGGTGTTATAAAATGGGCCACTCACCACAGGAAAACTCAGTGATGCGCTCCGCTCCCACTCCAGCAGCAAACAGTAGCTCTTGTTTGAAGTCTGAAACCTACATATCACGTCTTTTAGAATTGTAAAACTTCCACAGAAAAGGCATGGTTCATCTGTAGTGGATTTAAAATGACTTACGGGCTGCATGGTTCCTCCTGCGATGATGACTGCTCTGCACTGCTTCAGCACCTGGGCAAAGTGGACCGCTGGATTCAGCAGCAGGAACTTGACACTGCTCTCTGACAAAGTACCTGGGTGTAAATCCAATTTGTGTATTATAAACACTTTGATTTCATTACTGTCCTTTATTTGGTGTTGCATTGTTATGATGGTACCTTGTCTGTGCACCACCACTCTGCCGTCAGTGTTGCTGTTGGTTAGAGCCATGAAGAAACCCTCCACCTGCATCATTGGAGATGCAGACAGCACTTTCTCTGCCTCTACAGACCCCTGCTGGTCTGCTGAAGAAACTGCATATATGGAAGCAGATGGAACAGGTAAATCATAACGTGCAACAACCACGGGCATGCTACATTGTTCAGTGTTTGTTGATTGCTAATGCCAGACTGTGAGAAATGGATGTGAGGGGCATGGACACGGTCTGAAAAGAACAATAATATCCAACTTAACCAACAGCCGTCATTGCAGCGTGTCATGCACTACACGTCTTCTTTTTTTAGAAACATGCTAGTCTTCCAGTTTGATAACAACATACATGGAATTTATTCTCGTGCCTGTGCGCTTTACAGACAAGTAAATGTGCATAAAAAAGTGCCTAGTCATTATAAGGTTGTTGTAAAATATCTATTCAGAGGAAAATGAAGCGTAACAGCAGGTCCCACACAAACGTTGTGTGACAGCCACATAGGTTTTTCTAAAATTTGACATTTTAAGCTTTTCTCATTACCGAATAGAACCCCATTGCTTTCGATAAACAGTTTCATGTTGCTACCACATTGTCTGCAATGAGGATGTCCATCTCCAAAAATGTGTTTTTAACATGTGGGTGACATAAACATCAGCTGTCTGACCTGGAGCAGTGCCCTGGTTACTCTGTAGTGTTTGAAGGTAGCGGTTTAAGCCCTCTGTGCGTCGGTTCTCCTTGTTGGAGTTGCTCTGAGTGTGCACACTCACACCTGATCCCGCGTACTTCTCCACAAAGCCACCCAGCTGCAGAGAGAATGCGCATGTAGCTCATTTGATTTTTACAGTAGATTACTCTCAGAGCTCCACAGTATTTACACGAGGCATAGATCAATACATATATTAAACACTTACTTTTCTGCTGATCATGCTCTTCTCAAAGTATCTCTGTAACTAAAGAGAGAATGAAAGTGACATTGAAAGAATCAGGTTGAAGTTTGGATATGGTCTTTAAAAGCCATGAGTGTGATGTTTTTGTTAACTACCTTAAACAAGTTGATATTGTCGATCTGAGCCTTGAAGAGGAAGTTGTTAATGGTGAGCAGTTCAGTCCCTAAAAGATAAAGAAACATGAATGGTTAGCAGTTTTCTGCTTAGATGTGTATTAGTGTGTGTTCATATGTGTGTACCATTTACTGACCTGTTTGTGTAGTCTGGCTCTGTGGATTCTGCCCCACCACACCTGCAAGGGTAAAATTTACATCACTAAGTGGAAATGTGATATGTACCAATTTCCCCTCCTAAGCATGCTGCAGACTGGCAATGATCAATCATCAAAAACAAAGTTTTAGCCTAAACACACTCACCTCCCAGGACTCGGACAAGCCCCTCAACCACAAACAGAATCTGTTTGATGTACATCAGGTTCTTTGCCTTCAGTCTGTTCCTGACGTCATAGAAACAGAAACATCAAGAGTCAGGAGGGTGATACAATATTTAATTTGTAAATTAGTGCGTTGTGTGAGCGCGTATACTCACTTATAGCGGCCAGCATACTGGGTGAGCTGAGAGTGGGCACGGCAAAGCTGTAGAAGATTCACATTATCAGCATATTACAGGGAAGAGGAGTCATTTATACATTTTGTACACTGATGTGTATGAGTGTGCTTACCTGTGCTCCAGTGAGCTCTGCACTGTGTATACAGGAGAGTGTGTCACTAAGATTGTGAGCTTCATCTATGATCACCACCTATATAAAAAAAAATGCCAAAAACACACAAGTATTCTTCTTCTTCTAGTTTTATGGCCGTTGACATCCAGGTGCATTACAGCCACCTTCTGCTCTGGAGAGCGGAACAGACTATAGACTTAATATCTAACACACAACTATGGCAGAATGATCAGGTACCCAAACAGTCTCAGACAACTCTCAATCATATGTGTTTACATTTTTGTTCTGAAAAATGATTGCTGTGTGCCAGCGGTTAAACTACTTATGAAAAATAGTGTTAACTCTACTAGGGTATTTCAAACATAAAGAATTCTTATGTTTGATTTTCATGATAATACTGACAATTGCTGAGCAGAAAAATCTATGATAGAAACAGAAATGGTCATCCTACCTGTCCCTTCAGCTGGACCCCTGCTGCCCTTCTTGTAGCATCATGAAGCAACATCTGATAGGGCAACACCACCAGCTATGCAGACATGATAAACATACACCATACTGATTAACACTAAAGCTTATATCTGCCTTTTCTTTTTTAAAGTGAATAAATAAAAATATTTTAAAGATGGTTGGCTATTGCTCCCCAGATTATAAATGTAGGAAGAACCTGGGGTGATGCTAGCAGCACAGCAAGCAAGCGATCTCCAAAGCAATGAGACACAGGCATGGATGGATGAAGTAAGAGGAGACAGCATTACCTGCGCAGGGGGAATAGCGAGGCGTGTGGAGTAGTAAGGACATGCGTGTGTTTCTCTGCCCAGCTTCAGCATCTGCTCTATATCATGGACTGTCCCCAGAACGCCGTCCCTCATCTGCTGCAGCGCTGAAGCTTTATTATAGGGACACACACTCTTTGCTGGGCCTCGCTTACGTTTTTCACCCTCTTCATGATGCTGCTTCTCTACAAAATGGAAGAACAGGTATTACTAGCATGATTTAGTTTATTTGTATGTTTTAAGACATCTCTTTGATTGTTTTAAGGTGCTATTTTGGTTGTTTCTAGGATTATCTGACTGCATTAGAAATATTATTCATAATTGTATGATGGCATTTCTGCTTAATTCTGATTTGTGCCCTGTTTTGTGTTATCTGTCAAATGTTGTTTGTTGGTCACTTTCTGTTATTGTTGCCCGTCTTGGCCAGGCAGCACACTCTTGAAAAGGAGACTTTTAATGTCAACAAAGCTTTCCTGGTTCAAATTAAGGTTGAATAAAACTGTGAAAATGACAAATCTCTGACAGCTTGAAGTTGGCTGGAAATGTTCTTCTGAAAGATCAGCAGTTCTGGAGCGAGTGTGTGAGGGACTCTCACCACGTTTGTTTTTCTGCATCTCCATACAGCGGTCATTAATGCGCTGGATGCTGCCCAGGCGACGCACCTCCTCGTTGATACACAGATTCTGGACAATACAAAGTCCCGTGTTTACTGGGCAAATACTGTCAGATGACATGTTAAAAAAAGTAGTAGATAGTTCATGTTTAATAGTGCCTGTAGATGTAATATACTGTTTTATATTAGAAAACACAAGAAAGAAAAGGTACAAATAACTTGAGAAATTCTGGAATTTGATTTCATGGAAACAGCCTATAATAGAAACATATTGCAAAATGGTCTTACAGCTGTTTTTCGCAAGCACTTTGAGTTGTGAGGAGTGCACATGCTTGTGCAGTTATATATACTTATATGGGTATGTGGGTGTGTATGTATGTAAGTGTGTATTTATGTATGTATGTGCATATATTTTTATGTGTGCGTGAACACTATTTTTAACTGTTAAAACAAGTAATGTCAGTTATAGCACATCGCATGTCTCCAAATGATGACCACCACGCAAACATTTCTCACTTCAGTTTCACGTACTGCTTGTATACCTTAGATAAACTCCTTATTTACATACCTGCCGTGAGCCCAGTGTGACCAGACTGATGTCATTGCTGAAGGGGCTCTTCTGCACCTCGTGGACAAATTGGGCCAGCTGGGAGTGAGTGCGACTGCAGTAGTAGATCTAAAAACAGGTATTAACATATATAGAGTCTCACTTCAGAGCAGTGTGTGACACTCATTTATCATTATGTTTTATATCTCTCTCACACACCTTAGTAACATGTTCTTCCACCAGTTCATCATCTGTGTCATCGTCAGCACCACAAAGTCTAAGCATGAGAGCAAACACACCCCGCTGTCATTGGCTCTTCATTTCAACTCCTCACTGTGATGTAACATTTGATACGATTGGCAGCCAACCAATGGCCGTCCTCACCTGCTCCCGGTTTTTGACTCGTCATCACTCTCATATTCTGCAACCATCAGCTCCTCGTCCTCTTGATCTCCTTGTGTCTCTGTTTGTTCCTCTTTACTCAGCTTGAGCAACTTGAATGCCTCATCATCTTCACAGCTCTACAGACACATACACAGAAATTCATACATTGAGTTGTAGAGACTCCACTTACAGTAATTGTCGGGTCAATTTCTTATGCCTGCTTTAAAATGTCAGTGTGCAAAATCACTTACTTTCCTTTTCATTGCATACTTTAGTTGAACGTTGTTTCTGATCATTTCTAATCGTTCCTCCCTCTTCTGTCTTTTCAGTTCTTCCTCCTGCCACACAAAAACATCCAATAATATTCAAAAGCCAAATTTTGCAGAGATCCCAGCCAAGAAAACATCTGAAATACAATGACATTCTTACCTTCAACTTTGACACCAAATCCCGTTCTGCCTTTTTCTGAACGAAATCAGTGATCCAGTCAGGCTCTGCTGAGGAGCTGGTAGTGGAGGACTGAGCAGTAGGAGTGGAAAGAGTTGCTTCTCCTTCATGCAGCAGAGCAGCTGTCTCCTGTCTCCTCTTCTCCTCGTAGTCCTTGAGCCAGCTCAGAGCTCCACATATCAGGCTCAAAGATTTGCCCTGGGTTAAAGGACATATATGTTGAAAACCCAAATCGACCAATAACATCCCATGGCTTCTGCTATAATCTCTCATATGCATGCGCACATACACACCGTTCCAGTTGGACTTTCAAAGATGCCAACTTTGCCCTGGTCAAGTGCATCGTACAGGGCTTGCATAAACTGCACCTGGATATTATAGGGCTGGTAGGGAAACGGAAATTGGGCCCTGCCACCCTCCATGCTCATGAACCTGTCTGGAAGACACAAGAGTTAACTAGATAGAACCAGTGGTGGAAGGTAACTATATTTACTCAAGTACTGTACGTGAGTACAATTGTGAGGTACTTGCACTTTACTTTCAATTTCGAATGTTATGCTATTTTATACTCCACTATATTTCAGAGGCAAATATTCTCCACTACATTAATCTGCTCTCAGCTGGAGTCACCAGTTACTTTACAAATTAAGATGATGCATAATATGATGCATATAACGCTCTGAAAGGGACCACTCTGCACAACAAGTACTGTTTCTGTAATACTTTTACTTAAGTGAAATCTTGAATGCAGGACTTGTACTTTTAACAAAATATTTTTACAGAGCGGTATTGCTACTTTTACGTAAGTAAAATAATATGAGTACTCCTTCCAGAACTGGATGAAACATTCCAGTTCAGATATCAGTCACCATGAAAGTGATCCCTTGGCTACTTGATCAGCTGAGCAGCACAGTTTGTTTAGACTGGCTTGTAATATCTTAGCCGAGCCTTAACTCCTGATAGTGATGTTGTGTCTAACATGAAGCACCCAGGCAGGCTGGTTAGATTACATTCTGCTTTTGTGCAGTTCAATCGATTTGATTACAATCCTGGCGACTTTCTGATTCAGTTTGCCTGATTTTACTACGACGACGTAAATCGTCATTTAACTAAAGGGCTTTACAATTCATCTTAATATTCTGTCACGCAGCTGCCATTTGATTTTAAAGGCGGTCACTGTGAGATGTTTAGGTGTCTTGAAATGACGACTTCAACGCTAGCTATCTCGAATTCATGGCTACAGCTAGCTAACGTATAGCCGACACAAGTCTCGTTATTAGCCGAGGTCTTACTTCTTCATAATCTTTACAGAGATCGTTGCTATATAACGTTAGCTACTTACCCGCAGATATCCTAAAAACACAAGAGTTTTTACTTTGTGTGATAGTTTCAACTCCCGGCTATTCAACAGGCGCGCCAACAGAAAGCAGTGGCACAGAATCTGACCAATTGGGTGCAAGAAAAAACAAAGAGTGCATGTTTTTACTTTCACGTAATGCTCGCGTGGACGGGGCTATGTACATATATGCCCTATTTTTGCCCTTTTTGCGCCGGACGATGTGGCTATTACAGAATATATCAACTAAGTATACTATTAATTATTAATAATGTGTGCACAATATATCTGTAAATTATGCATGGCTCCGCTCGTTAAATGTGCACCGCCTTTCCGGAAGATGCGTATACAGTGTGAGTAACACCACCACCGCGGGTTCATCCCCCTGGTTCCTCCTAGAAAGTCTGGAAAATTCTCTGCCCTTCTTCAAGCGCTTGTCAGACGCTTGGCTGCCTGCAAGACAACGTGGAGTTCATACCCTGCTCGGATACAAGTGTGACTGGTGCACAACAATAGCACGGTCTCGGCGCAGCTAGCTCTAATTTAGCGTGTATTTTATTTACAGTAGCGACGGTTAGCGGATAGCTTTAGTCAGCTAGCTAGCGTTGACGTTAGTCAGGTTGTTGCTTGCTGCACTTGGCGTGGTCTGAGAAGTAGTTAGCGTTAGCCGCCACTACTATTAGTCAGTGTTAGTTTGAATTGTGGTTCAGGTCGTAGTAGGAGGGGGGGAAAATTAGCCTCATGACAATGACTGCAGAGGAACAGACAAGTGAAGGACAACACGCCATCCCAATGGAGGGAGAGGACATCACACCAAAGAAAGACGGGGGTGTTTTAAAGGTAAATGAAAGCGCTCTGGTACTGTATATTAACCAAGCTAGCTGAATGATTAGCTAGCTGGCTGCTTGTTGGTTACTCATTCGGCTAGGCTAACGTTAGCGTTATCGCGTGCACGCTCAGTAAAAACATCTAATGCAAGCTAACCACTATGTTGACAACACCGCAACGCAATTTTACTTGTTTCATCTAAAACCTAAGTTATGGGTGTCAGTAGCATGGGTAATTAGCAAATTCAACCGTCCACATTTCTAGAAGGCTCTGGAGCCCCGGAGAAATGCAAGGTCTATTCTATCAATGGACACACACACACACACACACACACACACACACACACACACGGGGGTTTGAATGAGACGTTACGGCTCACCTTCATTAATAATGAAGGATTTGCCAGGTTTACTATTTTATTTTTTATTAAATGATGAAAAGTTCCAGTCTGCAGGGTGGGTGTACAGGACACAAAAGTGTGGAATTGGCTTCACATGTCTGTTGCAGAGATTACTAATCCTTTTTTTTTTTTTTTTTTTTTTAATGAATCATAAACTGATTGTTCATTAACTCGCCTCTTTTTCCTTCTTTTTCCAGCTGGTGAAAAGGGAAGGCACAGGCACAGAGCTGCCCATGACCGGTGACAAAGTGTTTGTTCATTATGTGGGAACACTTCTGGATGGCACTCATTTTGACTCGAGCAGAGACCGAGGAGAGAAGTTTTCCTTCGAGTTGGGCAGAGGTTGGTTTCGTATCTAGCAGACAGCTGAATGTTCATCTTCCATAGTTGCACAGCCATTGTTGGTAAGCACTCTTCTCTGTTTTTAGGTCAAGTAATAAAGGCATGGGATATCGGTGTAGCCACAATGAAAGTGGGGGAATTGTGCCAGCTCATCTGTAAGCCAGAGTATGCTTATGGATCTGCAGGCAGCCCACCCAAGATACCCCCCAATGCCACTCTTATCTTTGAGGTAAGATATTGGTTCCAGATATCAGGTTATTCTGATTATTCCAATTATATTATTATTACTGGGCTTGTGGGTGAAAATATAGTAGACCGTGATCCTTTCCTTGGTGTGAAGATATTAAGATATTAATTTGCATGTCTGCACACTTTTAGGTGGAACTGTTTGACTTTCGAGGAGAGGACATAACTGAGGATGATGGAATCATTCGTCGAATTATCACTAAAGGGCAGGGATATTCCAAGCCTAATGAAGGAGCGGTTGTTGAAGGTAACGCATCCAGGCACAGCTTTGCTAACATTAATAGAATTGGCCTGCTTATAAGTGCTTAAGGGTGTGTTTAAGAGTAAAATACAGCAAGATCTACATCACCAAAAATGTCTTAATATGAAATGTTATGGTAATTAATTAGTTCATTTAATTTTAAGTTTGATTTATTTCCATTCTTGGAAAGCCATATCGCTATATATTTTTAGGTGAGAGTAGTTCTAGGCGTTTCAGCTCTGTGATTGACTGGTGACCAGTCCAGGGTGTTCCCCGCCTCTCGCCGATGTCGACTGGGATGGGTCTCCAGCCCCCCCGACCCTCTGTGGATAAGCGGTATAGATAATGGATAGTTCTGGGCATTTGTACTTTCAATCCAAGAACGCTTTATGGTATCCCTATGAAATAATGGTAATGAGTGATATTACTATAACAATAGCAATGGGAGCCTACTTTCTTTATTAGGCTTTAAACAACCTGGCAGACCATGACTCTTTTAAATATCTGAGGAGGTTTTTGTTTCTTCAAATCACTGATTTAGATTTTTTTTTTTTAAGCCATTCAAAGACCCCAAAGATGAACTTGCAGAATTGGTTTGATTTAAAGATTAAGGTGGTGCGCTGTTCCTGAGCAACACCTGACTCAATATGGAAATGCCAGCAAGTGTGTGTGTGTGTGTGTATTTTAAACTTTACCTGATATTTTATGCCCAAACTTTGTCGTTTGGCTATCAAAACATTCCCCCACTCACCCCATCCTTCATGGAGAGCAGATGCTTTAGTTGGCTTGAATTTGTTTGTTGCAATAGATATAAAAAAATTGCAGGCATAACACTTTGCATTGTGCCACCTCTACTGTTCACCTTGCAAGCATAGAGACAAAAGAGCACATATTTGCTGCAGACCTTTTACTGTTGAGTTATAAAATACTTCCTCAAATTAGAATTTCTTTGTCCATCTCTGCAGTACTTGTAGTGACACGCTGACTCCAACACCGCTGCTTTTGTTGTTTTGGGATAAACAATGCTAATAATGCATGTGCCTGCTCACAAACTTGTCAGGGTCGTATGTGAGGTTTGAGACGGAAGTTGTGCATCAACTACTGTCTTACAAACCTTCACATATTTTAGTAGGGGTGAGTTTTACATGCATACATCCATGTTGGGAAAAAAATGCTATTGTGTTGAATTCTAAATTCTCCTGAAGTTAATAACAGCTAGATGGATTCCTGCACAACTGGCTTGTTGTAAAGAAATGTTTTCCCTCAGGCAAAGCCTACACAAGGCTCAAATTCTATTTTATACAACCAGTGTTATTGATGTTGATCAGCAGCATTTATAGGACTAGTTTGTCAAAAATGGTTTACACCACCTATTTCAGATCTTTGGGATTCAGTTCATTGACCATTCTAAGTTAACTTTGCAGTGATTTGTTTTACAGGAATCCTTAAAAAAACAAAACATTTAGATTGACCGTTTGGAAATTACATCACTTGTCTTCAGCTGCCACTTGTCTTCAGCTGCCACTTCTCCACAGCTGTCAATCTACTGCATGTTTGTACAAGTTTGTGGCTAAATGAAGACTCTGGTTTGTTGCACAAGCTAACCTCCGCATTTTTTCAATTTCTTTTAGTAACTGTGGAGGGTACCTGTGAGGGACGTGTATTTGACGAGAGAGAATTGAAGTTTGAGATTGGAGATGGAGAGAACCTTGGCTTTCCAGTTGGAGTGGAGAAAGCTATCATGGCTATGGAGCAGGGAGAGGAGGCACTCTTCAATATTAAGCCTAAGTATGATCACATATAATAATTCAATACTTTGTTTTACTGCTGTCATGTGGAGTAAAGAGTGTTGACTTTATTAGGGCAATAAACAATCCTAGTGTTTAAACTAATGGATAACAAGCCTGAAATTTGCTACAAGAGTTCTAAGCTGTGACATGACAAATGAAAGAACATCTGCTACACACTTATCCAATCTCTTGTAGAAAATGGCACACTATGCTAAGTTCAACTGAAACAGGTAGTACAAATATTGTACATCTAATTTGTCTTTGATTTGCAGATATGGGTTTGGAAGTGCAGGAAATGCAAAGTATAACATTTCTGGCGGTGCAACACTGCAATACAAAATCAAGCTGACAGCCTTTGAGAAGGTAAACCCATCTTGGTGTCAGTTGACCAACTACATGTCAGTTGTGTACGGTGAAATTTTTCCTCCTCAGATGTGATTTAATGTCTGTTTGGATTTCTTTAGGCTAAGGAATCATGGGAGATGAACACTGTGGAGAAGCTGGAACAGAGTGGCATTGTCAAAGAGAAGGGAACACAGTATTTTAAGGTATGCTATGGATGGATGTACTGTATATATGTTTACTTTTTCATGTTTTCTAATGCACTAATTTTAATGTGCTTCAGGAGGGAAAATACAAGCAGGCATCAGTGCAGTACAAAAGGATCGTGTCATGGTTGGAACATGAATCTGGTTTGTCAGAGGAGGATGAGAAGAAGGCGAAAGCATTGCGGCTGGCTGCACATCTGAACTTGGCAATGTGCTACCTTAAACTACAAGAGCCAAACCAAGCCCTAGAAAGCTGTGACAAGGTATCTTGATATCTGTTTATCTTTAAGCTGGACACACATTTGACAATGATTTGTGGACTATTCAGTATTTAGCAGGTTAGAGAAATGTCTGTTTATATGGGTAGACTGCTTTACTCTCTTTGCGTTTTTATGTAGTTAAATACTAGGTCTCTACCCAACTCAGAATTTCGTCAGTCAAATTGGATTTGGTTGTTCAATACGAATATTCAACTAATTATTTATTTATGTATTTATATTGACTTTATTGACCCGCTAGATATTTGAACATGGTTCGGCCTGACACTTGATATCAAGCAAAAGCCAGAAACTATATTGTATTAAGTTGCTGTAGCTACATTCAGAAGGTAGAAGATAAGTTATCTTGGACCCAGGCGAATTCTCTTTTCCTCTGGGCAGCTGTCTCACTCACCCTGGGTCCAGGTCTTCTGCTACCTGTACCCATCACAGATATCTTCACCAAGCAGACAGGATGACTTGCTGTAGTGGAATGATTTTACCCTGGAGAGCAGAATTATAAATGGAGTGCTCACTCTGCAGCTACTTCTGGGGCTTAAGATGCCCAGAAGTACACTGCACACTAACCGACAAAAGGACTGCTCTACTTGAAGAATCTGACTGAGGGGTCTCCGACTGATTTTTAAATGTTCGACTTTCAACATTTATTCATGATTACAGGCTCTGGAGTTGGATGCATCCAACGAGAAGGCTTTGTTCCGGAGGGGAGAGGCACTGTTTGGTATGAAGGAGTTTGACAGGGCAAGAGATGACTTCCAGCAAGTTATTCAACTGTATCCTGCCAACAAGGCTGCCAAGAGCCAGGTACAACACTGCATGTCTCAAAGGATAATTGCCACAATTTTAAACCTGGGTCTTATTGCCATCATGGTTGAGTTTGTTACAAATCCATAAAAGGTTCATTGAGATGAATTCTTGTGTTCCTTTTTTATTCAGTCAAGACTCATTTTGCTGTGACATCTGGCTAAATTTATTGGCTATTTTTACTGTGCTGTTTTCCAAAATGAAATGGACACATCTTAGATGCTTTAGTATATTTGACATGAGCTCATTTGGTAAATAAAGTGTTGCTGCTTTAACTTGCCAGTTGTGAAAAACTACCCGTCGTAATTACTAAGTAAAGTTGAAACTATTTCTAATTATCCTTCCGCTCATTTAAGATTGGTCATCGAATTACGAGATATCTGGTTGAAGTGCAGTAAATATCGGAAGCTATTCATTTTATTGTATTGCTTCTTTTGGCTGTTGCTGTACAGGTATATGAAATATGCTTGCCTGACCTCTCCTTCATTATTTCCTGTGAGGTGGTTCTTTGTCAGAAGCGTATCAAGGAGCAGCATGAGAAGGACAAACGCATCTACGCCAACATGTTCCAGAAATTTGCAGAGCGGGATTCAAAGGTGAGGGAGTGTGTTTTGTACAACAGCCACAAGCGGGTGGGATAAGCATGTTTTTACGTTGTCAAAGAGACCCTGAAAGTGTGGGGGGGAAATACTGATTTGGTTTGCGTGTTTTTTGCTTTTTATTCTTCTGAACAGAAAGAAGCAGAGAAGGTGAAGAGCGGGAGCAAGGAGAACGGTGATGATGAGATGGAGACTGAGAACGAGAATGGAGAAAAGGCGTAGCTGAAAATGTGACTATGTTCATCTGTACTTCAGACTTTTGTAACTTCAGCCATTTGTGTTTAAGGTGTGACTGTATATGAAGTGTGCATGTGTGAGAACGAGTGTCAACGAGAGCACTGATTCTGGGCGCGTCTTCGCTGGCTTTCTTTGTGTCTGGGCTTTGTCCTGCGGCAGCTGCCAGAAGCGGGTGGGGCTTCCCCAGCTGATGGCACTATGGGACATGGCTTTAATAAATGAATTGTGTGCCACAACCCCACTCTCCGAATCCTTTCAACCCACAGCTTTGAACTGCACATGTGTTGTCACAGCGTTTTGGTTAGGTAGAAAGTGCATCCAAATGTTCAGTGCGGAATTTCAATCCCTCACCCGTCAAGGGCTAGATCATTCACCTTGCACTACCCTGTCATTTACCCCACCTCACAATCCTCCTCTCATGGGCCTACTGATCAATTCCTGGATTTGTGATGGTTGTATGTATAGGGATATGTGTCTGAATCTGAATTTTAGAGTGGCCCAAAGTATGTATGGATGTATGTAGCAGCACTGTGGATAGGTGGCGTAATAAAACGTTAGCTTGGAATAGCTGTTGAAATTTGAGCTTTTCTCTCAATCTAAAGATGGAGCTCCCCTATAGCCCCCAGGGTACAGGACTGTTCACATTTTGCTTTAGAAATATTGACTTTGTACACTTTGGTTTTTTTTCCAGTGTCGTGCTTGAGATGTCTGTATTGTTCTCGAAATGATTACAACCAATTAACTGGAATATGTGCAATTTTTAAAGCAGCTAGAAAAGGACATTAATTTGCTTCTCCTGGACACTCAAGTAATAAACAGTTAAGTCTTAGTCTTAATTTACTGGAAAAAGAAAATGTATGTTCGTGTGCATATATGGCTCATCTGATTCAGGCTGGTAAAAGTCGGTACGCCAGAGTAAGATGGTCAGCCCTGTTCATTTTCGTTAACAGCACCTGTAGAGTGGGGCATAACCTGAATTGGGGGCTAATTTAAAACAGGGCTGTGGATCGTGTGTTGAGTTTATCTTTTTCTGCTGGAAGGGTCACTACTTGGTCTGTCTTGACAGAAGGATAAAATAAACAATAGCTACAACTTGAGTGTGATATTCTTGAGTATTGCATCTGTTCCTTACTGTTTCCACTTACTATGCTGTGATTATTTTTTTTTGTCCTGTCACCTTTATAAACCAAATGTGGTGAGGGGAAAAATCATTCTTCACTTATATGAATAACTGGCAAATTGTCAAATATGTTAAGTACCCTAACCCAAAGTAGTATTCGAAGCAAAATAATGAATCTGTAGACGATTGGCATTTCACAACATGTTCATACATGTTGGCTTATAGTACTTGTTTTTTCATAGTTGAAACAAGAGGTTATGATACTTCAGATTATATTCCAATTTATATTTGAAACCAAGTTATAGCTTTAGGTAATTTATACCTGTTTGAAGTTGTAACATTTCACGTTCTTGCAGAGTATTTTGGAGAGGTATAAATCTTAAAACAACTAGTGATTCTGTTTTTGTTGATCAATTAACACTTTTGATAATTACATTTCAAGCCATACTTCCAAGATGAAGTTCTTTTTTTTTATATATATATCTTTGCGTTTTGCCCTGTTGACATACAACTGTCAACTGTGGGCAATTGAAATTATAAATAAAATAATTTCCTGATATTTTCCTGAGCATTCAATTGAGTAAGTATAGGTATATTGATGAAGAGCAATAATAGTTAGCCCTAAGACTAAGCCCTGGGTTTACTTTCCATCTGCACAGGAGAATCTTTTTGCAAAATGTATTAATTAATTCAAGAGAAGTGTGTGCCTGCCGTAGTGAGGAGGTCAGAGTCTGCTATCCGAGGACAAACAGGATCTGATCTGATCCTCCAGCTCTCGCAGGGACACCGGTGTCTGTTTACGGATGTGATCTCTCTGGTGTGATTACAGCTCAGCACCGGTTGTTCTCTACAGGTGGATGATGAAACAAAGTGAAGGAAATATTTATTCACAGTATCTAACTTATTCTATGCTAGATTTTTGTTTTGAGTGTTTTCTTTTGGTGGTTGTTTTGTGACATGGGCACTATTAAATACAGTTGATATAGGATGGCAGGTGCAGGAACAACACTCACCTGGGAGGGTGTATCTGTTTCCAGAGCAGCAGGAGCCATGATCCGTTTGTTTGTTGCTTGCTTGACAGTAGACAAAAAACCACGAGGGAGTGGATTCACAATGGGCATACAATCATAAAGGGCACTGGCATTTAAATTACAGGTGTGTTTAATTTTGGTTATGGACAAAATGCAACAGGTTGAAACAATGCATTTGCTCCCAACAAATTGCCATTATATTCCTTTAGACTATTTGTGGGCAAATTGCTCTAATTATTTAATATTAGGTAATTAAGTAAGTATATTTAATTCAACTTTGTGTTCTTGATCCTGTATGATCATTGCTGAATTTAAGTTAGTATCTTAGTTCTAGTATGTTATTAATGTCACAACGTCACAGATCATGCCATTCAGCTCGAGTTGAAGGAGGTAAGACGCGGCGGGGGTGATGTGTTTACATCAATGATGCATGGTGTCGTGACGCTGCTGTGGTCTGCAAACACTGCTCACTGTTAGTGGAGTTTATGTTTATTAAATGCCGACCATTCTATCTTCCCGAGGGAGTTTACAGCCATGCTGCTTGTTGCCGTCTTCATCCCTCGGAGCTCCAGTTGCAACAACATCAGCGAGGCATTAAATTAACTGTACCAGCACATCAGTGAGCAGCAGACAACCCACCTGGATGCTTTTCTCAGCTTGGCTGGGGACTTCAATCATGCAGACCCAAAGAGTGTGTTTCCAAAAACATCAACACAGACTTTCCAACACGTGGAAACAACATACTGGACCAAGTTTACACCACCCAGAGAGGAGCTTACAAGGCCCTTCCCCTCCCCCACCTTGTTCCCTCTGACCACATCACTGTTCTGCTAATGCCAGCATACAGACCGCTGGTTAAAGTCACCAAACAGGTATGAGTGTGGCCGGAAGGGTCTTTCGAGATGCTGTTTCAACACCACAGACTGGAATGTGTTTAAACAGGCTGCCACCTGTAACAACGCCACAGACCTCCAGGATTACACAGATGCCGTCGCTGCCTATATCACCAAGTACACTGACGATGTAACAGTCCTTAAGACCATCACTGTTCGGGCCAAAGCCGTGGCTAACGGGAGGTCCACAGGCTCCTGAAGGCTCGGAACGCCGACTTCACAGCAGGCGATGAGGTGGGCCTGAGGAAAGCGAGGGCCAACCTGGGTCCTGCAGCATCAGAGAGGCAAAGAAGCAACACTTAAGGAGGATAGCTCATTGTTTCAGCGACAGCAGAGATGCACAGAGCCTGTGGCGGGGATACAGACCATCACCGACTACAAGCCCCCACTGCGGACCTGCGACAGCACCACCTCTCTGCTAAATGAGCTGAATGACTTCTTCGCCTGATTTGAGTCACACCACAACAAAATTGGGTGTTTTTATGCCTTGTTTGGTTGTTTTTAGTTGGTTATATTATGTTTGTTTAGCTTGTTTGCACCAAGGCTTTGAAAGTTATGCAATCTCAGTCCTCTGTATGTCTCGTACATGCTGCAGAACTGACAATAAAACAGACTTTGCCTAATGGCACAGTAACCTGATTCAAACTATAACCCCTGACTGAAAGCTTTGTCACTTGTTACAGATGTATTAGCTCATGTTTAATGTCCAAAACAGCAACATTTCGACTCATATGGATGTTTTGTTATTACAAATGCAGTGAAGCATAAAGATCTACGATAACCATTACTACAAAATGTAAAATTCCACGGAAATGTTAAGTGTGCCTGAAGTTCCCCGCCCCAGAACGTGTCTGTCACTCTCTCTGTCTGTGACTCTGTCTGTGACTCACACAGTAATTGCCCCTGGCCAAGCTGGAGGCTGTTAGCGAGAGGAGCTAACTGCGCGTTGCGTCCTGGCAGGAGAAGACAAAATGACTCAAAGAGAAACAGGGAGGAAAAAATCACCAGGTCTGTGCTCAGCTCTGCTCAAGGCTAGCAGCGCACAAAGTGGCTATGAACAAGTTTAGTTCTGTCTCTCTGAAACAGGGAGGTAATAAAAATCTCCGCTCCACTGTATACTTCAAGTCATAATTCTGAGAATAAACTGCCTCAAGTGATGTCATCTGTCGGTTGGGCCTGAGTTGGTTCTCTGTCTCCCACCAGAGTCAGCTCAGCAGGGCACATTGGAATTCTGATTTAGAATTCGGAGAATTCGGAGAATTCTAAAGCGGATTCTCCAAATTCTAAAGAGAATTCTGAGAATTCTGAGATCAAAGCCATATCTGCGTTTTATCTTGCAATTTGCGTGAAAACCGCAGGACCGATCCGCGAGAAAAGTCAGCACACCAATCCCGATCGAGCCGGTCGATTCGGTGTCTTTTTTGCGTAAGTAGTGGCAATGGTGTGGGACTAACTGCGCCTGAAATTTCGACAGGGAAGATGAAGAATAGCTAGAAATGTAAAATTCCGTGGAAATTTTAAGTGTGTGACACAGAAGACGAATAATAATAATAGAAAGAAGCCTGAGGAATATGAATAGTGTGCTCCTTGTGCTTTCTGCACTTCAGGCACACTAATAAGCCCGTGCTATTAGCCACAATGCTACGTCCCGGGTTACAAGTGCTACCGCACTCAAGGCACACAAATTAGTTATATAACGCTTTCAAAGCCATGTGTTTGTAAAATCTGTAAAGGAAGACGCATTAAAGGAAGAATTTGCACCTATGGCTGTTTCAGGTAAATCCCAGGTAAAGGCCGATGGGCGCTGCCCTTGTTCACTCCTCCCTCCAATTTCAGAAAGCGCGGTGTCAAGCTAGCGCCAAACAAAGATTGTTTCCGGTGTCAGATTTCAAATTAAATACCCTATGACAAACACGTTAGTATACAATGTAACAAACAATAATTCAATTTCATATTTTATCGATAATTTACAGTAAACTGAAGAAATATAACCACGGTTATGCGAGCGTGCACGCATCAATTGTTTATTTTTCGTCAGTGTGACACGATGGTGCTTTTTCTCTGAAGGCGGGCTCTGTTCCGGCCTTTCTATGGCATCGTCTGTCTGTCTTCATGCAATTGCGAGGAGTGAACCTGATGTGAGATTTCACAGTTCACACTGATGTCTGTGCGCGTCATGCCGGACTAGCCGGAGCGGAGGTCAGGACGGCAGCAGTCCGCGATAAGGAGCCGCAGGAAACCCTTTTAAAAAGTTTTATGACCGGGAGTGCTCGGCGTAGAGTACCGGCCACCCCCGGCCATGGGGGGATTTCTTGCGGGATAAGAGCCACCAGGGGCCGTGCGCGCTGGGGATATCCAGCTCGCCGGTAGCGCGCAGCAGCAGCAGCAGCAGCAGCAGCGGCGGCGGCGGGCGGACGGACGGACGGACGGACGGGCTCGCGGTGGTGCCGGTCCCCTCCCCACCCGGACAGAGCGGGGGAGCTGCCCGATGAACAGCTCGGGAGGAGGTGTCGCTCGGGAGCCAAGATGATCGCGGCGTTTTTCCCCTTGAAGAAACTGCGGCGCAACGGCAAATATCTTCTGCTCGGGACGATCCTGCTGCTCGGAGCCGCGGCCGTCTACCACGAGATGGTGGCCGCAAAGGCGCGGAGCGGCGAGAACCGTAAGTTTGTCCGGACGCTGTTCCGAGAGGCGTCATGCTCAACAAGTGTTTGCGCTGTGAGCCCCGTAACTGACACCACGGCCCAACAATGTCAGGGGAGCCGGCGAAAAGGCGAAAGACGTGAACGTGCAGGAATGAGCGGGCTACTGCGAACCAGCTGCAAGGCGCCTCGCAGCCGTAGATTCTAAAAAAACTACAAAAAAGAAACATGTGCAACATCTTAAGAAACCCATCGAGTGGCCACAAAAGCAGAAGCCATTTAACAATAAGTGAACGTCCTTACGTAGGATCTTCACTGCAGAGGCTTTCATAGATTACTATATTCAACGTGGTTTGTGATGTTTTGTGAAAAGGGAGCAGCGTAAATGTTAAAAGCATCTTAAAATAGCGTGACGCTTCAACCACCGCCTCCCTCACAGTACCAGCAACCTAATGCCACAGACCAGTTTCCATCGTGTGCACGTAAAGTTCTAACTAATTAAACGGACACAAAAGTACTTTCTGTTGCAGGGAAGTTGTGCTGGATTACAATTTCTAAGAGACTTCTATTTGTGGGGGTCACTCGGTGTGTGTGAGAAACTCCATAAAGCAGAATATGATGAGATGAACTGTCAACGCAATCTCAGCGTTAGCAGCAATGTCTTTGACTTTGGGCTTTTCATTAATCATCCTGGATGCATTTGCATAAGAAACACGAGCCTGCTTGTGTATGCCTGTGTTTTGAATGTATGCTTATTTTAGAGCAAGAAAAAGAGTGTGTGTGTGTGTGTGTGTGTCTGTGTCTGTGTGGGGTAGATGGTGAGGTGAAATTGCTGGTTCACACTCAGGAGGAAGTCTTGTCTCACAGCGGGTAACCAAATGCCCTACCCTTTACCTTATTACCCTTTACACCTCAACTTACCATCTGTTGAGTTGCACTCACACCCAAGTATAACATCAGGGTGTCGCCACACCAGCATGGACGGAGAGGAAAACTGTGAAAAAATAGTCAGGTTGGTGTCTGCCCGCGAGAGAGGAGTAAGACAACATGAGACACACACACACACACACCCCCACACCCACACTTTGAGTGAACAGAGCCTGATGTGTACACACATGCCGAAGACCTACGTTTAAACAGCTCACCTACATATAGACACATTCCTGGGCCGTAGCTCCGTTGTCAGTGGGACCTCTCTCAAAGGAAAGACTCCACGTGACCTTCAAACCGAGATGAAAGGGCAATGTGAAGAGCTAAGTGTGTCATAGAACAATGGCAGGTGGAGTTTGTGGGGGACAAAAAAGGGTGCATCAGAATGCTGGTTTGATGTCACAATTACTTTAACTACAAGTGATGCGATTTAAAAAAATAAATAAAAATTCACAGCATGCAGCCTTATGAATCACTTGTTGCACCAGTGTTCAGCTGCCTTGACTCGACTTCCAGTTTGTTGGGAAACCTAGAAGTGTCAGACACGCAAATGAAGTGATTCCATGTAACAGCAATAATTTCTCCCATTAAATTGCAACTAATCAGGAGGAGGGGGAGATAAAACGGCAGAGTATTTATTGTAAAGCGTTGAGACGGTTGAAATGTAGTGTGATTAAAAGTGCTGTAACTCGGTAAAAGGATGTTGTGCCCCTATTGCAGACAGTGATTCACATTGTCAGTCATTTCCATATCTCAGCGAAAGCTAGATATGATAATAACTCACACATTTGTACAGAGATTCCCTTGTTACATGACTTGTACGGGACAAGTACATTGCATGGACCAGTGCCATATACCACAGTCTTGATTTGCCAAAGCTTGTTTGTAGCAATGCCCGTCCATTCCATTAAATCACCTGTGAGCTTTTTGAAAATGCAGGGATGGCGTTTTAAAGCACTCGATGTTTTTAGATTAAAATGAAGTGATCAAATTCATCCAGATTGATCATTTCTTCTTTTTCTTCTTTTTTTTTACTTATTATTCCTCACCTCAAAACATCACACATGAACAAGAAACAGATGGCTGGGTTGCATATGGTGATTCAGTCTGCAGACCTTTCTCAGGACATTGCAAAGTGTAACGGCGTCTTTACACACAGGCTTTGATTAAATCTACACCCGTGTGTCCAAACTAATAACCTACAAGCATTCACTGCAAATGTTAATTGTTCTGGTTTCCTCCCTGCTCATCGCCTATAAACTGCGGCGAAGAAACCAAAAGATTAAGGCTGTCGACGCAGGTTACCACCCCAGGAGCGCTCTTGGGCTCGCCCCTGCAGATATGGGTCTTTGAGGGATGGCTTGATTGTGTGTGTGTGACACATGTTGGTCACACAGGAACATAGATCATGTATAAAGTGCTGCAGTTAATAAATGTCCTGATGGAGAAATGGGTGCCTGTGTGGTTGGGTGATTTTAACATTTTTATTTATTTTTTATGTGGTGATCCCCTCCAGTGCGCATCCTACACCCAACATTTTTTTGGGGGGACGAGAAGAAAAAGTTGAAAGTGAGTTAATGATGATGCTTAGTGGTTAAAACCTCCCGGCATCACGCTGTCTGCAGTATGCTACTTCCCCTTAGCTGTTGATGGTATTTTGACTATGTAAACTGGATGTAAAATACTGTATTTTTTAGCTTTCCCTGAAATCTACATACAGGTACAAGTGTTTGTCTAAAATCATTCAAACTCTAACAAATTGTCCAGTAGAAACTTTGGCTGCGTCAGGAAAGTAGCTGTGCAAACCTGAAATATAGAGTGTCCAAAATAGACAACACAGGCAATAATGCAAGTAAGTAATATTTTATTTATATAGCACTTTTTTAACAGAGTTTACAAAGTCTTTTTGTTGTTTAGATGCCATTTCTGTGTTCTGTATGAAGATTGAAAGCGTGTGAAGTCCTGCAACAAGTTTCCTTTCATCAACTGAAACATCTCTCCTATTGAGTCACTGAATTTCACAGAACAATGCACTGAGTCATTTTGAAATGATTGGATTTGATGACTCGGTGAGTCAAAAAAATTAAATGCGTTTTCAGTGCCGTGGTCAATATCGTGGCGGAAAGATAGCGGTAGAATGCTAAGTAGGGAGACTGGCGCAGTGCAGACGGAAAAATAAATCAAAATATCCCTCTTTCTTTTCATAACCACCACTCTGGAATTACGTTGCCAAAATTGGCCCCATTTTCTCAAGGGCGTGTGTTTGGAGATCTCCACCCTGGTGATAATGACAGACTCCGAGTCCTCAGCACTGTAACCCGAGTTCACTCACTGACACCACAAGCTCATGAAAAAAATCCTGAGGTCCTTTTTAAAAATACACACAGTCCTATAATTTGACTGAAGAGGTTAGAAGGAATAATATTGCTCTTCTTTCTGCTCTGCCAGAGTGCCAGAGAACGCAGGAGAGCCATAGCAGCTCATTGAGGGCTGTGACTGATAGGAGTTGTCCGGAGTTTAAATGAGAAAACGGCTTTGCATTCAGCGGTCACCAGCAGTGAATTGGAACAAGGCGTGGGTGGGACTCTGTTGGGACACGGGGCTTCATTGTTCATGTGACATAAGCCCAAAAAGAAATGGATGAAGGAGCATTACAACTATTACAAGAGCTTGTCATTCATACATGTACATGCTTCCCCTTCTCCACACCCCCTCGCAGCTGAATCTGTGAGTTATCTTATTTTTCTATGCCATCAACCATACAAATGCACCAGAATACATTTAGCTTGGATGCAAAGTCAGGAAGCCAGTGCCAGAACAACAAACTCTCCAGGAGCCATCCATGGGCAATCACAAATCTCTCGCAAATCAAACGTTGCCACATATTTGCCTGCCAGCCCTGCTGCTCTGACTCTTTTCACTCCTTTCCTCAGGTGTGAATGCTGACGGCGGCAGCTGGAGGAGAGCCATGCTTGACGAAAGGGTAAGGACGGTGCATGGAAAAAGAAGTGGTAATAGAACATATGATGGTGGAGGAAACCAATGTAAAGTCAGTGATTTTTAGTCTGTGTGTGTTTTTCCAGACCAGCAGGGACCACCAAGCAGACTCTGTGGAGGATTCGGGTGCTTGGAGATCCAGCTACACTCCACAAACCTGGAAACCAGAGGTGTGTGTGTGTTGTCCACATTGCCCGCTTGCTTAAACACTCACCCTTTCTGAACTCTGAATAACATGCTCAGACCTGCCCAATTCCCTCACACCTCAATGCATTTGCCTATGTGTACACTGTCCTTTCCTGCAGCAGAGTCTGCTTCAGAAGCTCCCATTGCTCTGTAGTAGGGTCATCATATTTCCACTATATTAAGCAGCGCTGTGCTTTGGCCAGTTGCTTGCACCTCATATTTCATGTTTGGAGTAAGCTGTTGGTGTGTCTGGCTCTGCAGATCAGTGTATCCAAACTTTACTTATGCATTGTGAGGGTTGTGTGGGCGGACGCTGTACACTCAGCAATGAATGAATGAAAGTCCAAGCTGTTCATCAACAAATGGCCAGAGAGGTACACCCAACTAGAGTTGGACGATATGACAACATTGTCATGATTGTCAGTGATTTAAACAGTGTATGCCAGGTTAGGTATTTTTTTATGGCAATATTTAATTTTCTGTACCAATGTGATAAAGTACCTTTTTTATTTTTGGAGGTATTTAATTAATTGAAGTAGCCAAAAATAACAAGCATTACTATCTCTTTATTTCATTTATGAATGGGTTTTTTTTTCGATTTAATTTTCCAGAAAAGTTACTAAATCATGAGATTAGGACTTTATTTTCATTTTTCATAGTCCAAGGTGACGTCTTCAAATGCCTCGTTTTACCCGACCAGCAGCCCAAAACTGAGAAAATATTCAATTTACAGTTGCATAAGTCTAAGAAAAGCAGAAATTCCTCACAGTAAGTTTCTGTTGATCGACTAATCATTGCAACTTTACATGATTAGTATCAATATTACAATGTAAAATTACTAATACCATTATAGATTTGATCAATATTGACCACTCCTATAACTAAACATGTTTTACATCAGGTCAGAGGGCGTTAAAGGTATGTTTACATGAGCAATGATTGAAAACGTTGCAGTGAATTGGTTATATTATGAGATGCAATAATTTAAGAAGGTTCATAACAGTTTGTGTTCCTAGTTTGAGCTCGACTCCCAGTCAAGTGGCCTTTGATCACAGATGTGGAAAACAGAAGGGACATGGGCTTGTTAAATGATTACAAGCAAAACGGCCTGTGCAGCACTTTGAGTCATTATTTTACAACTTTATGTCTGACCCTCAGATGTGGGGTCATGCTAATATTTAACGAATGTTGCTGATGACAGCAGAGTGTCTAGCTTGACTTTTAATGAAGTCTGAAAAACTACTGGGCTGGTAATACTGAGTCTTTGGCTCTTACCTGCGTTACACTGCCCCTGCGCTGCAATCAGCACACACAGATCAGATAACATGGCCTCTTTGGCAGATGTCACACAGGTGTATGTTTACAGGACATCTGGGCCTCTGCTGAAACTCTACTGCTTCTTCAATTATGAGTGTGTGTGTTCCAAGTTTTACCTACAGACTTTCATTGATGTGATAAATAGAAATAACTACCTGAAATAACAAATTAAAAGTATTTACGCATTTAACTTCTAGAGGTACCCAGCTTTATAGGCACTATTTCTTTGGTAGTTCCATAGATAAATCTTCAGTCAATTCTGTGGATATCCAGAGTAATGGGTTTCCCTAAAAAGGTTTTTTATTTTAATTTTTGTATGTAATTTGATAATGGTGTGAGCACAGCAGACAACGTTTCATTCACGTCCATTGTATTGGGGTGGAGGCAGAAATCCTAGTGGCAGATATCTTTAAAACCTAAGCAAATAAACCCAAAACTATCTGCTAGATACCACTAGAGGTAAAAGAGAAAACATATTTTATAATCTGGGTGAACTGACTCTTTAAGTAAGACACGTGTCTGTTCATGGGAAGAGGGGTGGACAATAGGAATCGGGTGACGGTTGAAACCAGTAGTCCTGTCATTGTTATGTCAAGTGGTATCTAAGGAAGTATATATTTGTTGGTTTTGGTTTAAGTACTGAGGCCAGATGGTTAATTGTCCCCCCTGCTGACTGACTGCAGCACAAACACCAGTGTGTTCCCAACGTCGTCTTTTCTTCCTGCAGTACACGGGACGGGTCAATCTGCACGTCTTTGAGGACTGGTGTGGCAGCTCTACAGCTGACCTCTTCAAGAACCTGCACTACCCACTGTATCCTCATGTGAGTCTAACCCTTATCTTCTGTCTTCTACCTTCAGTTTTCATAAATTAATTTACCTTTTTAGCCATGCTAGCAACACGGCTCTAGGTATGGCAATGTCGGTTGGTCCACCAGGTTTTTCCAGACTTAAATATCTCAGCAACTACTGAATAAATTGCCATGAAATGTTGTACAGACGACGTTCATCCTTTAGCTTTTCATTTAGTGCAATTATCAAGTCAAACTTCACTTTGTCCAATATTTTGGTTCCTGCACCTGCACCTGCAAAACTGATATCCTGATAACTGATATGAAATGTTTGCATGTTAACATGCTAAAGTATGAATGTGATATGATCAAACTACTTCCAATTAAACTTCACAGACATAAACATTCTTTTCTTAGGATTAAATGGGTTTTGTTGGAGCTGTTTTCTCCCCCACCCACACTTTATTTAGATTATTTTGTCAGCTGTGAGCAGCTTCTCCATTTCCTTTTTGTGTATTGCATTGTGGAAGAACTGTGTGCATCAACAGCAAACTCAAAGATCACTGTATTTAGTATGCATACGGTCTGCTTTTGAGTATACATTATTTTGTTTTGTTTCCAGTGTGAACACACTACATATTAAAAACCTGGGATTGTCGGCATGTTAGCATGCTGATGTGACATTAGCATTTAGCTCAAAGCACCGCTGTGTCTATTTACAGCCTCACAGAGCTGACGTGGGGGTTAAACGTGTCTAGTTTTATTAGTTTTTTATCAACATTATCGAGTGTATTGACACAGTGTAGGCACACACACACACACACACACAGAGTTGTTTTCACTCAGAGGTGCATTCTACATCCACGTGCTAGATCCTCGTGTCCCTGGAATCAAGACGTAGTTTCACTTTGAGTAAACATCATGGATGATTCTCTGCGTTTGCCTTTCCCCACTCTTTCAGTCCAGGACTACAGTGCAGAAGCTGGCCGTCTCTCCTCAGTGGACCAACTATGGGCTCAGGATATTTGGTTATCTACATCCGTATACTGACGGTACAACATGTACTTTATCATCTGGTTCCCATCAGTTACATCTCCCTTTATCTCTCCTTCAGTCCGCCTCTGTATCGTTTTGTCTATTTCTTTCTCCCTGTCTCTCAGGAGAGTTTGTGTTTGCTGTGAGCTCTGATGACAACTCTGAATTTTGGCTCAGCACAGATGAATCTCCCCTCAACTTGCAGTTATTGGCATGGGTTGGAAAGGTATGCATGTCCGCAATCTTTTCAAGGGTAATTTACTCGTACTTGTCTCTTAATGTTTGTTTTGTGTTTCCTAGACTGGCACAGAGTGGACAGCCCCAGGCGAGTTTGAGAAGTATGCCAGTCAGACCTCCAAACCAGTTTGGTGAGTTGACACAAGATTGGATTTAAATGTATCCTCTAAATGTATTAAACAAGAAACAAAAAACACTTATCGGCTTCATCACCGTAGCGTCTCCTTTAGGCAATGTTAACTAACAGTCAGGTTGGTGCAAAGATACGTGGCCTATCCCCATTTCTCTTTCAACTTGAAACCCATGAGAAGAGCATACTGTATATAAAACACAGACAAATATCTCAATAAAAACATCCGAAACTATCCTAATTTAAGAGCAATCAAGTGCCAACTGCACTCAAATATCATATTATTATCCCAACCTGTTATGGATTTTGAACATGACGATCAGTTGACTGGGAATTACGACTCATGTGAAAACAGTTGTATAATATATAATCAAAAAGAGTTGCATTGTGGGAATTGTGGGATTTTTGAAGAGGTTCATCCATCAAGGAAGGATTAAAAGTCAAGACATCGCAGCCCCTACTGCACCAATATTGACCATTGCTGTGTTTCATTTTTTTTTTATCTGTCTCTTGCAAGTCCCCTATCTTTTTTTTTTTTTCTTTTTTTTTAAAGAAGTGCAAAACTAAATTGCAGGAGTACCCCTTTAATCTAAACCAAGCATATAAACATTTCTATGTAAAAATGTGTATTCTCTTCTGGAAATCCAGTCTAAAATTGTTGAGGTATAAACTCAAAAAGACTACCGTTTCTATTTGCTAATGTGCTGGAGAGCATTGTCGGACTGTCTGGGTGTGGTTTCTGTAACTGGGCAGGAATTTTGTAGGCTACACAATGAAGACCGGTTAGGTGAGTTGGCCCCAACAATAGAAAATATAAACATCAGAAACTCAGCAACACTGAGTTCCTGTACATGCCCTATTTGTACTGATTATTTGTATTAAGTGTTTAAATGTTTGAATAGCAAGATATATTGGATGATATCCACACGATTGTAAATGTTTATTCAAGGTGTTTTTAAGATCCTCAAGGACACACCTGTAAGAGGAGGAACAATATGTCTAGATGTTATAACTGATTTATTTTTCTCTCTGATACATACATACATACATACATTCATAGGGGATCATATGAAGGTATTATTGGTGCAAAACACCTGAGCACCTGTGACAGTGGAATTTGTAGTTGTAGACAATAGTCACACATGTGTATCAGTAAATTTGAACTCTCAAAGAAAAATGCTTTACAGAGTAGCAAACCTGTAGAATTTCTTTCTCTCCCACAAACGCAACACAGCGGTTACACCGTCTCAAATTCTTCACTGCAGGTGCACAAATCCTGTGCTACGAATCACAAATTAAGAAACTTACACTCTCATATTTTTGCTACAGTTGCTGCAGTGAATATGGTGCAAAACACATTCGCACACCCGTATAAAAAATGTGCATTTCTGCATTTTTCTCTGACTTCAAATTTACTGATACACATGTGTGACTATTGTCTACAACTGCAAATTTTGCTGTCACAGGTGCTCAGGTGTTTTGCACCAATAATACCTTCATAGGATCAGACAATTGCATCAGCAAAATCCATACAAATTTAGTGCACCAAAAGTAATCAAATGGAATCTAAAGAGAATTCAAATTAATAAATTAAGTCTGCAGAAATGTATTCAGGGAAAACAAAGAGTGCAGTAGATTGTTTGTTTTTTAATTTGTATAGTACCTAGAATTAACCAAGAAGCCTTGTACAGAGATTTTTCTCTGACCATGGGTCCTGCTGCAGCCTTTTATGTTCAGTAGCACAGTGAAACCAACCAGTACCCACACAGCTACATGAGTGTATATCTTTGGAGAAACATTTTAGGGTGTTTGTGTTGACTATAATGTAGTACTGAATATGAACCTTTACTGTCTGACAGGCTGTCTGCCCAGAGAAGGTACTTTTTTGAAGTTATCCACAAGCAAAATGACAGGGGGACTGACCATGTGGAGGTGGCAGTAAGTAGTTGGACTCATCAGCAGTCATAGAAAATGTCCTCTCCTTATTTCTTTCTCTCATTTCATTGGTTCCAACTATCACGTCTGATCTGTGCTCACCTTCATATGCAATGTGAGTAATAAAGTGAAAGAGACATGCAGTTCTTTCTGTTTGTTTTCACACAGTGGCAGCTCCTGGACCAAAGCTTTAGGTTCATGATTATTGAATCCAATCACATCTCCCTCTATGTTAGTAAGTAAACAAAACCTCACACATCATTCCTGCCACCTAAAAAAACTAAAACGACAACAATTCAAACCCATTATTCAGTGAATCTTAGTCTAGAGCTCAAGGTAAACCTCATAATCTAAGATGGTTCGCCTTTATTATTCTGCAAGGATGTTCAGAGCCGAAAATCAAGTCAGCAGTTTTGTTGCACAATAAATTTAGTGCACGTCTCTTTTACTAATCCGCTGTGGCTTCATCTGACAGATGAGTCTGCTTTGTTAATGAGTGACGTTAGCCACATACCACAGACAGCTGCAAGCCACCAACACACCCCCACAAATCAGCACAGTGCTGCAGCGGACATGCTGAGGGAAGACCTGCGAGACACGCTGTACCAAGGTGAGAGACGTCTCTCTGCTGCTCTAGTTCTTTGTCACACGACAGATAAATACTCCACCCCCTCAATTTCCTACCATCCCAGATGCAACAATTGTACAACTTATTTCCTTCCACTGAATGTAATCTTGTCTCAAATCTTTGTGTTGTTTTGTTTGCAGTGCCTTTGATAAACAGCAAGTTCCTACAAGGCGTACTGCCTGACTGCTCATACAATCCCAGCTACACGATCAAAGACTTTCCTCTGCTCCGCTACCAAGGACTGCAGTTTGTATGTATTTATATAGTTTGTTTACTGACATTTCTACTGGTTGAGCTCCAGCTCACGTTATGCTTTCATGCTCATTCACACAAAAAAGGTCCTGAATACAGTGTTGGAGAGAATTAGAGAACCATGTTCTTGTTACAGATAGGATAGCAAGAGGAAACTGGTTTTTTTTTTGCCCCAGAGTGATACAGGAAACCTTTCTCGCTTCTTTTGTTTTCTAATTTGTTCCTGTTGTGCTGAGCAGTGTTGTGTATTTGAGGAATCTAAATTGTGCACGCATACAAAATAATTCTGAGGACCAATTTAAAGGGAATTAAGACATGTTGCACACATTAGAAAAACCTTTTAGTAGCACAGCTTCTGATTTCTCTCAGTTGTATCGACAATCTATTATACTAAGGTCTCATTGTCGGTCACTATGCAGTGACTTCCTGGAGTCTTTGCTTCTCGCCTGGCAACCTCATTGTGAAGACAAGACTTCAGGATGTCACTGCCCGGCCAAGAAATAGTCCTGCACACAACCCCCTTAAGGCCACAACATGTTTTTGCACTCATATCAAGACTTATATATAACATGTTAATTAGTGAGCATTTGCTGATGGGCTGAATTATTTTACCTTTGGACAGAGCTAGGTTAGCTGTTTTTCCCCTGTTTCCAGTCTTTATGCTAAGCTAAGATAGCCGGTCACTGACTGTAGCTTCATATGTAACAGACAGATGTCATCTAACTCATAGCAAGGAAGCAAATAAGCATATTTCCCAAAATGTTGAACCATTTCTTGAAATTGGCATATATTTTATTTATATTTGGAAATGATATAAATATAAAACTTAATATACATCAAATCTAAAATGTGGTATACATTCAAAAAGCACACGCAGTAACCTGTTTGTTCCCCTACACATGGGTTTTGGATAATTCTTATTATACAGGATCTCATGATTCATCAGTAAGCTCTTTAACAACATGTCATTTCATTTCATCTCCCCAGGTCCACATGTCCTACATCTACCCCAATGACTACACCCGTCTCACACACATGGAGACAGAGAACAGCTGCTTTTATCCCAACAGCCCCTACTACATGAAGATGTGAGAGCCTCCATTTCTATACTAAATGAAAATACATTGAGTAGGACAATGCAGAGTTAGAATTAGGTTTACAGTATCGCCAACAGAGGGTGCTGTATCCTTCAATCTGCTGACAATCTTTTACACAAGTAAAAAAAAGATTTCTTTTTTAAGAACTTCCCATCTGATAAGTAATTTGTGATCTTAACATAACATCAAACACAGTATCTTCTTCTAAATCTTTACATACTTTTTGCCTTCTTGTCATCAGGTATGGTTTCTCCAGATACATGAGACTAGACCGTCCTGATATGCATGAAAAAAGAAAAGCAGGCAGAGGTATTTTGTATTTCCCCTTTTCTTAAAATAAATAAATAAATCAGTTACTTGTTTTGTCAGTCCATGACATTCTCATTTTCTGTCTCTGCTTCTTGTAAATGTTAGATTTTGGTTTCCAGAGGAGAAAATCAGTGCTTGATAAGGAGGACAGGTTTGACATTAAAGCCTATCAAAGAGAAAAGGAAGCCAGGCCAGACCAGAGGGAGAACCTTTTTCCAGACTATGATGACGATTATGATAATTATGCACAGAAACACAGGCGCAAACTCTTTTCCTTAGTCGTGCAAGAAACCACCAACACGCTGAAAACAAACAGGAAGTCAAGACCAGAAAAGAGACAACAGCTCAAGTCAGTGGAGACGGCTCTGAGGCCAGGACAGACAAATCCACAGATTCCAGTGGACAGAGAGCAGCTTGAAGCAAAGAAACGACCGGCAGTCCAGTCAGAGCAGCTCAATTCTAATCAGCATCATATGCAGAGGGCTCGTGAAATGAACCATACCCAAATCCCGAGATTCACAGACTCAAAGCTGCAACCCCTAGAAAGGGACGTTCCTCTTCCTGAAAAACCTGCAGTGACCAAGCAGCCGAGGTTTGAAACCAATGGAATTAACCTCCAGCCAGCCACCACCAAGCGTTTTACCACTCCAAAGAGAGACATCAACCGCCCTGCAGTAAGATTAAATCAGAGGGACAGAAAAATCCTCAGAGATAAGGAGATAGAGATTAATATGCCTCTACGGCAGGAAAAAAGCATCCCCACAGCAATGAGGATGGGAATTGGCAAAATGGACACAAATCAGTGGGAGGCGAAAGGAGAGGAGGAGTACCAAGTGGTGGACGAAGATGAGGTCAACAGAAGAGACAGCAGGGATGGCCAGAGAGACTCTCTGTGGGGACCAGGAAGAGACTTTGAAGGTGTGGATGACAAGGACCTCACCTCTGCGCGGGTGTTTGACCCTGAAGTTAACTGGAACCAGACCTTCCAGGTCAGCCACCTGGACCTTCAGGCACAGCGATCAGATTGGATCGACCTACAATGCAACGTCTCAGGCAATCTGCTGCTCCACTCCACTGATGCTCTGCCCATGGTCAAGGCCTTCATGAAGCAACTCAATGAAAAGCACCATGGGTAAGTACTGTATTTGTGTATATGCACACGTGCCGTGAATCTGCTTCACGCCAATGAGTGTTTCCATAATAAGAGATCTAAAATGGGTAAATGGTAGAACTTAATTCTCTGGTCACTAACTTTTTTGGCTTGTGACCCCTTCAAATTAAGCTATATCTCCCCACAACCCCTCGAACAGGTTGCATATATGTAGAGCTGCAACTATTAATTGATCAACTGAGAATTGAGACTATTGTGATAATTGATTAATTATTAAGGTAAAAATGTACTGGTTCCAGCTTCACAAATGTGAATATTTTCAGATTTTCTTACACGTTGATGATAATAAAATTAACCCTATTGGTTTTGGACTGTTTATCGGAAAAAACAAGACATTTGAAAACATCACCATGGACTCTAAGAACTTGTGATGGATATTTTTCAGTTTTCTGACATTTTATAAACTAAACAAATTGTGTGATCGAGAAAATATTCTGCAGATTAATACAAAATTAAGATAATCGTTAGTTGCAGCTCTACATGTATGTCTGTCTTCTCACATTGTTTAATTTGAATAATTTTAGAGGCCTGAAGTGATAAACCATCCAGTGTTTCACTAGCAAATACAAATTGTCTTGCAGCACATTTCACCATGTTTTTTTGTTTTTTTTATCCTCTCTGACCCTGTAGGCGGTTCACGTTGATGAATGTAGTAAATGTGGTGAAACGTGTGGACGGGGTGCAGGGCAGCCGCTACCTTCTGGAGCTGGAACTGAAAGATGTGAACGGCGAGCTGCTACGCTTGTCGCATTACATCTACACTCTGATTCGCCACAGCTGGCAAAGCAGCAAGGACATCGGTTTCAAGCGGCCGAAACCTCAGCAGGTGCTGTGTAACCCGGTGGGCTTCCGCTGGAATCCTGTTGCCACCGTTCACTTCATAGTACCAGGTACATCCACCTTTAATCGTGCACATTACAGCAATTACATTCACCAATTCACCGTATGCTCTCTCACCAGGGGCCATAGTATCCCCATGCGGTCCTGCATCTGGTCCACATATTCCACAACGGTCCAATAGCGAGAGGGCTGTAGTTCCCATTCTTCCTTCACTAGATCCAACAAGCCCCGGGGTCTCCGCCCGTACAGTAACTCAAAGGGGGAAAATCCAGTGGAGGCCTGAGGCACCTCCCGGATTGCGAACAGCACAAAGGGCAGCAGTTGGCCCATAGATGCCAAAAGATGGGACAATCCCGCCCTATCAGCACCGCGACCGGTGGGCCGTCCACCAGCCCCGTGTGGACGGTAAAGGTGCCTCGGGTGGTTTGGATCTGTACTGGGACCGTGGGATAGCCTCGGGAGTCACCATGTACGCACGACACCGGGCAGTGGGTCTTCGAAGGCCCAGCGCCATTCCTGGCCTCAGGAGACTAATAGAACTCCCAGAGTCCAACACTGCCTCGACGTCTTGTCCCCCTATCTTGACCGGTGGTCGGGGGGCCGGGTTGTCCCCTTGGGTCCACTTTGTGGTAAGGCACCCTTCTACCCGACCCAGGGATCCCGCGGAGTCCGCTGTCTGCATAGAGTCATCGCCTCCGGGGCAGTTGCCTGTGAGGTGCCCCACCTGTCCACTGAGAAAACATCTCCTCCTTTGATTACGTAGATCCCCCTTTGATCGCTGTCGCCAGTCTCCAACTACCCCCTATGCGGCAGCCACGTCCAGGTCCAGGTGTTCCATGGTTGTCACCATTGTGTGGAGTGTAAACTCTCTCTATCACCTGTCTCCTTCTCGTGGGTTCATGGGAGGCCATCCCTACCCTCGGTCTGCCACACTGCACACACCGCTTTGTGGCTTTGTTTTCTGAATTATTATTTCTTGCTATACATATATTGCTGTTCTGTGTTTATGGTGCAATGTTAAGGCATTGATGCGCATGGTATGTAATACTACAACATGTTATTACCAATTCTCAAACGCAAGTGTGTCTCTTGGTGGTTGAATGTGGTGATGAACGGCAGAAGCCAAAACATGCACCAATGAAGTGAACTGATTATGGCTGCAGCTATTTTAAGTACACAGGCCTCGTTATACCTTTTTATCTAATTATACACTACCTTTAAATAATTGATAATTTTGTCTATATGTCCCGCTCAGTGAAAAACCAGGGTCGGTGGGTGCAGCAACTGATTGCTGACATGGAGCAACTGTTCAGAGAAACTGGTGACGCCAACTTCAATCTCATTATCACTGACTACAACAGCACTGACATGGACGTGAGGAAGGCTCTACAGAAATCATCACTCCCCCGGTGTGTGTTTTTGTGTTTCACTTTTACTGTGAAGCTCATTACGCAGGATATGTATGTACTATAACTATGTATGTGAAATTGACCAGGCACCAGTATGTGAAGCTGAGTGGAAACTTTGAGCGCTCTGCTGGTCTGCAAGCAGGCGTTAACCTTATAAATGTGAGTATTGCAATGGCACTCAGCGATAAAGCGTTAAGATTAAGTGGTGGACGTATAAGTAGACCGTAATAATGAGTCTCTTTTCTATCTTCCCCTTCTCATTCTCCCTCAGGATAACCACAGCATTGTGTTTCTTTGTGACCTCCACATCCACTTCCCTCCCTCCATCATCAATACCATCAGGAAGCACTGTGTGGAGGGATACATGGCCTTTGCTCCCATAGTCCTGAGACTGGACTGCGGGGCTACGCCATTAAAGCCCAAAGGTAGAAACAGATATGCACATCTTTAGTTGTATTTTCATGTGAATGCGGATCCTTTTTTAAAGAAGGAAAAAAGTTCTCTAGCCGAAGAATAATACTAAATTCTTGTTGTTTTACTTTACCACAGAAGAAAAATAAGCATTCATCATGTTTACCTTAGAGCAATGTCACAATATACTCCAAAATGTTTACACCCTATTACGAGTTCTTTTAATGTGACCAAGATGAGTGTAGGTAGGAATCTTGTTGTACAGCAAAGAGGGAGAGAAGACAGTGCTGAGACATTAAAAAGGAGAGGAGACGTCAATGCAGAAAAGGAACTGGTTGGTTTGTTTGATTAGCTGCCATTTCAAGTCATCTTGTGTCCTTTTTTGCCTTTACATGCCTGCATTTGTGCACATATTTAGCACATTGCTGTACATTTTCTCACTTTCCTGCCCACTCTTCCAACACTTTGTAGAATTAAGGGACCCAGTCTCAAACAAGCAGATGTGTGACTCCAGAGATGGAGGGGAATCTACACAGTAACCTACAACGTCTTTGTCAGTCATTGACATGCTGGATTATTAACTTAACTATCTTATTAACCTACAGCCATGCACACTCAGGTAAATAAACCATCTGTGACCATCTGTAATGCAGGTTACTGGGAGGTCAATGGCTTTGGTCTGCTGGGGATCTATAAGTCAGATCTGGACGCAGCAGGAGGAATGAACACCAGGGAATTCACCGACCGCTGGGGAGGAGAAGACTGGGAGCTCCTCGACAGGTGTGTTCCTTCTTTTTAAATGTCACTTGGATAGAAAGTCTGTTTCCTCTATTTACAATTTTGTTTTCATTTAACTTATATAGAAAGAAAATAAATGTTTGTACTTGCCATGTAGTTCTTAAATCCCACAAATAACTGGCAAAATATAAATATATATGATTTGCCACTGCCAATAGTTAATATTCGCACAAGTACAAGTTCACTCCACTACGTTGAGAGCTTTTAGCAGTTAAAGAGCCTGACATTTCCTTCAGGAGTTGGCAGAGACCGAAACATAGCTACAAGAGAGTTACATTTGCCAGGTGGACACAAATGAAAGCTCCAAATGAATGATAATGTTGCTCTATAACTCCTGGATATGTAACTCAGGATTTGTTTCCTCAAAAACACGAAAAAATGGCCCAATAAAAATCAGTTATTGCAGGTGTAAGCTGATATATTTTTAACAGAAGAAAATAAATACATTCAACCAAGTAGCATACCTGCCTTTTTGTAAATTGATTAATTTAAGTTCGATATAGTTTATCTGTGAATCTGGACAGATTACATCAGTTTTGATTGATGGTAGGCCTGCTTTTTCACTTAATACCGATATTGTGGCTTCAAACATTTGCGAACCGCTGCATAAAGTGCTGACGAAATTAAATGTAAGTAAACAAACCATCCTCTGTTCTCGGCTCTAGGATTCTCCAGGCAGGACTGGAAGTAGAGAGGATCTACTTGAGGAATTTCTTCCACCATTATCACTCCAAACGTGGCATGTGGAATCGCCGGATGTTGACCAGCCGCATGCGGTTACAACCACGGCAACCAGAGCACTTTAAGGCTGGAGCATGATTCCTGCTACATAATAGTAATATCTGCTGACCGACAAAGGGTGACCAAGGATGCTACCATAGGATTGGATACTGTCCTCAGTCAATTGAGCTCTATCTAAACAGGAACTTTTAAGTCGTAGCAGTGAAGGTCGTTGCTAAGGAGATACTACTGATATGCTCAGTTAATATCACTGGATGTACTGTTGACTACTAAGAGGGTACTGGTCCATGAGAGCCATTGACTATGTGATATTACATATGAGGACATTGCTGTGCACCATGTTGCAGGTTTAAGCTGATGTGAGAACATGATGATCTGCACTACTGGCTGCAAAGAAGTGGCCTGATCCAAAGACAAAATGTAAATGGAATGACAGATCACACTCCGAGGATGTATACACACACACACAAGTCTTGCGCATGAGTCTTAACTCGAGACAGAGTTGTTCGTTTTGTTTGTGACAAATGAAACGCATGTATTAGACTGCAGGCTGTGTATACGGTAAGCACAGCCTCAATGGTCATGTTGCAATATGGAATTATTTATTATATCAATGTTTTGTAGATTTTGTTTATTCATTTGACATTTTCATGTTATTTCTAGAATCACAGATTTCAGAAAAGTCTACCTTTTTGTTTACGTGTTGAGTGCCCGGCTCTATTTGTCATTAATATTAATTGTGCCTAATGTTGGGACTGTTATTCAGGTACTGGGGCCACATAGGGCTGCTTTTATAGACAAGTCAGGAAAATACTTAAAGTGGAAAAACAATTTAAATTTAAGTGCTTTTCAGATTGTATAATTAGTTTTGTTGAAGGACTCCCAATGCATCACAGACAGTATGGCATATGCAATGGTAATCAAATATCAGAAAACTGAAACAATGCATTATTGTGAGAATTTGGAATATGTTACCCATTCTCCCTTCACTGCAACTTACCAAAGATAATAGTTGAGTGGGAGGAACTACTTTTTTCCTGTCCCGTAAAAGAAAGCAGGGTTTGTTTTTCCACATATTGATAGTGTGTTAATATAGCATAGCGTTAAGGGACATTTTAGTTGGTAAGTAGTTTTTTTTAATTGATCTACCTGCTGAATTTAATAGTTGCTTTTTAAAAGAATAATTATTTTGACTGAATTTCAAAACTCTTATGAAGCTTCCAGTCTATGAACAGTGGGAAACATTGTTTTCACTGTCAACACAGGGAATACAGAAAGGAAATGTAGTGGGTGAAAAATGATCTTGTGTATTTATCATATTGTTTCATTGTTATTTAAGACTAATGGCAGCATTTTCTGATTGTTCACATTCCAGTTTAATAAACCTGTTGTGCCTTTTTCAGTCTCTTCAAATTGAACCGTTTAACTTGTCATTCGAGGCGACACAAACACAACACAGTTCTGGGCTGTTGTCAGACTTTGCTGGTGGTTTTGGTTTTAACACTGCCAAGAACTGTGTGATGTCCCCTCCCATCCCCTGGTTTTCTGTTCTGACCCAGATGTTTGAAGATGTCCCATTTCCTCCTTTACTACACCTTCATCTCTTACTTTGTTGTCTTTATATATACCTCATCCTTCTCTTCATACTGGGAGTTATCCTCTGCTTTATTGTACGGTTCTGCAGTCTCTTCTCTCAGGGACAATTTGTTTTCCATTTTACCTGCCTAAATGGAGGTATTATGGCTATTTATTGTATGCCTAAAGACTTTAACAAAACAAAAACTAGTATGAATGTGTGAAGTCATCACAATTTGTGAAACAAGCTTCTCGGATACATCATGCTGTTTAAATGCCTCCTTGGTGTCTTCTAAACATATTTGCATATGACATTGTTGGGTTTAAATCTTACATTTTGGTCATTTGAATTTGTAAAATTCTGACTTTGATCACTTTGGTGTGTGTGTGGGGGGATATATGAAATCTTTTTTTAAAGCTGTTTGAATAAACATTAAAAACAAAAGTAGTTGCATAGTTCCTGACAGTGACATTCATGGTGAGTTTTTCTCCAGACAGGATCGCCATGCAGAAATGTACTGCAAAGGTTCTCAAAGTAGACAGGACCAGAGCTCGGTCCTGTGCAAACAGCAGCTCGTATTTTGACCCGTATGTTTAACAATGTTTCGTAGCTTTTCATTCAGCTTTACAAAGGTTGCATTCACAGCTGATGGTGCAGTCACCACGCCAATGGCCAGAAACAAAGTCTGACATGTGGATACAAAAGTGATTTCTCTTTACTTGAGGTATTAGCTTAAGGTCCATGCAAATGTTATTTTAACAATGTTAAAGAAAGCTGTGGTACTGTAAATTGACACGTGGCAGGCATCCTGCTTCCCAGTCTGATTTAATCCCTTAAATAGCCGCACCTTCTCTTGTTTGATGTCCTCTTGACTTGTGGTTTGACCTCAGGTCCATGGAGCCGTTGTTTTTGGATCCAAAGAGATCTTTCATCATCTCATCTGCTGACACTCTCACCTTCCTCAGAGCTAGCTTCTTGAACTTCCCTCCGAGGTCCTGCACTTTTAGATTCAATTAATTGATCTAGAGATGGTACAAAGCTTAGCTGGTGACTATTTGTTAATAAAGAACTCGATATACTTCTGTTTCAGTGCTTTTCATTTAAACCCGGTGTGTCATGGTGCATGACATACATCTCTGTTGTTCTTGATGACTTTGGCCTCACAGTTGTACCGCTCCTCATCCACCATTTCAAACTTTGCATGAAACTGCTTACAGAGTACCTACAAAGTAACAGCAAACACAAATATCCACACTATGTTTAATTACAATAACAAGACACTTGATTATTGTTTCTACATAATCAATCTTGTATGGTTAGTCTTAGGGCCTAAACCTGCTATATTTTACCTGATTGCATCTGACTATTTTTTGTCATTCGCACTTGCGGGCCATCCATGTTTAAACCACTGAGCTGGCACCTGGATTTTACATGTTTTGATATGTGTTTACCTTTTCTGAGAGCTTGCGGGAAGCTGAAATCTTGCTTTTTGGCTGAAATAATACAAAATATGACATATTACACCTGACTCTTAAGCTATAATTTTGCAATTTATATATATACCTTGTGTCAGATACATTGCAAATTCTTTACCTGGAATAGATAAATCAAGTTTGGTACAATTACTGGTACCTCTTTTTGTAATAGCTGCTCACTCACTAATTTATGTGACTTTGACTTACGTATCTTAGCATCTCACTGGACAGCAGCAGCTTGTAATGCCCAGTGTTTAGCTCTTGCCTAATGCATGCTGCCTTACCCGACTGTGATGGCCATGTGGAATTTGTTGGACCAGAGAAATCAGAAATACACAAGCAAACAAGAGACACTGTTATTATTATTCAGAGACAAAAATGCGTCATATACCAATAAACACTGTAGAATAATTAGCTTTTAAACTGTGTCATGGCAGAACTCACTCATCAGACATTGTTGAGGTTTTGAGAAAGAAACTATTAGGATGCTGTTAGATTTGAAAAAGAAATGAGAGACAAAAATGACACCTCCAGAACGTTAGTGTACAAGAATAAGAAATCAGAATAGTATTTAACAGCAGTTGACTTTTTATATGTTAGACTGATACACCAAAGATCCTCTATGAAGGGAATGAATCACTCCTCTAAATCCTCTGGTTTAGAAAAAGTCAAAGATCTTATTTCAAACAGGATGTTTATAGGTTTATGTGGGATTACCAGGAAAGCATGTCGTGATTGTCTGCTCTGTCATCACATTCAAGATGGACAAGTTTAAGAAGCATATTTTTGTACCCTTGAGTCTTTTGTTTGAATTGAAAACAATTCAGTATTTGAATGGGACTAAATCACTTTCGGGTCAGAGCATGTGTGTGTGCTTTGGGACATTAGAATTTGTATAGTATGATTCAGAAAGTAAACATTGGTTGGTATCTTTTTCATCTGTATGTCACATAGCTGTTACTATGCTTTAAATGTTGGAAAGTATCGACCTTGATGGTGTGAACCTCCTCTGACATGCACCATGTCTGTGAGTGATGTGTTTTATGGACCTGGATGAACAAAAGCATGTTGAGTTCTATATAAAGGTGGGTTCAGTTTAGTCCCCAACTGCATAAGACAGTATGCAAAACAGCTTTCGCACTATGTGTATTTTGGGATCAACAACTCTCTTGTCATCTTCCTGACCCTCTGTAATTATTTCACATATTGTAATGAACAAGGGGCTCGTAATGTCAAACAGCTATTTAAAAGAAAAGGTAACCTTTAAAAATGTGTCCAGGTGAGAAGAGATAATTTTACACACATAGATGGTCATACATGTGTGAACTAATCTAGAGCAATGACTCCCTCTCCCTTGTTGGATGGCACAGACATCTGTCTTCATAAATACATCTAGACCAAAATACCAACCTATGGTCTGCCTTCCCTGGACAGAGGTGACAGGCTGTAGGCTCTGTGGTTTAATTCAGACAAACCCACTTGCCAGAAGGCTCAGTATTTCATGACAAATAACAGGCCTAGGCCAGCACCTCTTCAGAAAGCACTGAAAAAATATAGCAAGCAACATTGTGGTAGGCCTATATCTTGACAATAAGAAAAATGTAGAAAACCTACACACATATCCATTTCTGTATTAGGGTATGCCTAAAGAAATAAATAATAAATAAAACCAACCAAAAGCTAAACAATAACATGACTGATTAATAATACTATACTATACTATACTATACTATACTATACTATACTATACTATACTATACATAACATGACATGACATGACATGAGGCATTACGTTCATAACAAAAGGTGAGTAGGCGTTTCCTCCTAGCTGCGTCATCTGGAATATTGCGCATGCTCATGACGAACCCAACGCTACCTTTAAGTAATTTCGGAATACGGCGTTTAACCGACCACGTAGCTACGTAAAATACAATGAAACGGCTCAAAATCTACTTTCCGTGCTTATATATATATATATTTATGTTTCCGAGTAGCTGTTAAACATTGATATTTATTTTTTCCGAACCGGAGGAACGTGTGCAGCGTAGGGTTTCGAGTGGAAGTACGATCTTACGAGGTGTACGGGAAGGCAGCGCACGCTGTCCCTTGAAAACTCATTCATCACGAGCTGTATCCTTATCAAGCTAGCGGTTAGCTTTCCGCGCTAAACCAGCGATATGTGCAAATTCACAAGTCGACCGTAACGTCACCCGTACAGCTGTATCTATTCAGCTGTAATATCAGCGGATGATTGTTTCAAACTCGAACGACACTTTCCTGCCTGGTGTATGGGGACTAACGTCTCGTGTAATGGGAGAGACACGGAGGTCAGGCGAGTGGTGGGCTGTCAACAGTAATGTCCGAGTGAAACGAGCCTGCTGCCGCCGTGACAGCTGTCTGTTGATATTGTAGCACCGGTGAGGATGATGCCGTTTTCACTGGGAGTAGCAAGATAACGTCGTTGTTACATAAGTGGTGGCTTTGAAGTGTGATTGTAAAAACATGGCCGATCAGGTGGCGCTAAGGGGATTCTCGCTGCAATGCAGTTAACCTAAGAGGCTTTTCCTGCTAGCCTTGCTTTTGCTAACATAATCCGGCTAACTAATAATTGTTGTCGTGTTCGGTAGCTCAATACATACATTTGAAACGAGTCGATAAGCTAGTTAGAGTTCAGATAGAAACGTTAAATTCTAGTCTAGCTGAGGGAAGCTAACTTATTGTGCTAGTGAGCATGTAAACAGGGAAGGGGGGCTCACCAAGACCGTCAACAACATACGTCCATGTAACCAAGTAGCCCACTCTTCAGCCTTCACAGCTGTTAGTGACAGCAGCGTTTTATACAGCAGGTGTCGGTTGAAAAGCTATTGATAACATTTATTTGTCCACAGATCGGCTGAAAATTGAATCATGCCTGGGAAACTGAAGGCCAGGATTGTGGCTGGTCGCCACTTGCCTGTGATGGACAGAGCCAGTGACCTTACTGATGCTTTTGTGGAGGTGCTTGAAGACTTGTTGGGTTTTTTATTTTTATTTTTTTTAAATGAAACAATTAACATCTATAAACATATATTTTACATCTGGTTTCAGTATGGTTGGTGCAGCATCATTACTGAAAGTAGTAAATGAGGCATTTCAAAGATGTGTCTTGTCCCTTTTTTATTTCTCAGGTTAAGTTTGGAAACACGACTTTCAAAACCGATGTCTGTCCCAAATCCCTCAATCCACAGTGGAACTCGGAATGGTTCAAATTTGAGGTAAAATGCCTGTGAGCTTGTCTTTAAACATGGCAGGCAGTGGTAGTATTATTTTAATGCATCACACAACATGGATGAATTGCAATTATTCATTAATTAATTTCAGCATTCCTAACTTCTCTTGCACTCTTATCTCTGCTCCCTTATCTATTTTTACCCTCTCCTCCTCTTGCTGTCTAGGTTGATGATGAGGACTTACAGGATGAGCCATTGCAGGTGACGGTGTTGGACCACGACACTTACAGTGCTAATGATGCCATAGGGAAAGTTTACATTGATATTGACCCGCTGCTGTGCAGTGAGGCTGCATCTGTCATCTCTGGCTGGTTTCCCATCTATGATACCATCCACGGTACAAGAATAAACTAATCTGACCACGATAATTGCACTTTTTTTTTTAACCTTATATACTATTTGTTTATACTTTATTTCTCTCTATTATTTGTTATTAGGTATCCGGGGGGAGATCAATGTCCTCGTCAAAGTGGAGCTTTTCAACGATTTGAATCGCTTTAGACAGTCTTCCTGTGGGGTCAAGTTCTTCTGCAGTATGTCTGATTTTGATTTGGTTCACAATTTTTTGTTTATAATCATAAAACACAATGTGGTTGCATAAAATGCAGATTAATACCACAAAGCAATGCATGAAAGATGTTTAATTTGAGGACATTTTCTTGTTTTAGGCACAAAGTCGATGCTCTTATTCGGTTTTATAATGAGTGCACCAACAGAAAAGGGTGTCATTTCCAAGATCAACAAAATGACAAGCTGCGTCAGTGTACAGTGTATCTGTATATTTGTGTACCACGTGTTAAAAATGGAATAACAGCTGAGAAGTTTAGTTTTTCCCCGTTTAATCTAAAATCCTTTCACTTTATGTTGTGTTTGTCTAATTGCGTGTGGTAGCTACATCCATTCCACGGTGCTACCGGGCAGCGATGGTGCACGGGTTTGTGGAGGAACTTGTGGTGAATGAAGATCCGGAGTACCAGTGGATTGACCGTATTAGAACTCCTCGTGCTTCTAATGAGGCCCGTCAGAGGCTCATCTCTCTTATGTCTGGTAAGAAAATTCACAGTGATGTGGCTCTTTTCATGTTGGTGTGGAGGAAGAGGAATATGTTCCTATGTGTTCTCCCCCTCTCTTGTTAAAGTGGCCCTGTGTTACCCCCTATTCAGGAGAGCTGCAGAGGAAAATAGGGCTTAAGGTACTGGAAATGGGCGGGAATGCAGTGGTGGGCTACTTGCAGTGCTTTGACTTGGAGGGAGAGTCTGGCCTGGTGGTCCGGGCCATAGGTACTGCCTGCACATTGGACAAACTCAGCTCTGGAAGCGCTCCGAACACCAACACACATATGCACCCTAACACAGCCCCTGCTTCCAATGCCTGCAATTCCCCTTCCAAGGATGGAAAGGAGTGAGTATGAGCCAACAACACACGCATGGACCCCGTCTCTTTTTATGTGCAAGTTTCACTGCAAATCTAGTTTGTGAGAATGGGGAAAGATGATTGTGTGTGGATGAAGTGTTATGTCTGTGTAGCAGTTACTCGTGTGTGTGTGTGTGTGTGTGTGTGTGTGTGTGTGTCTCAGTATCTTTATTTCCCCTTTGTAAGTTGTGTGTCTATTGTGTCACGTGTATTGCATCATGAAACTAACAGCACACAACATATCCTGAGACACACACATGTACAGTACACACACAGCCATCCTCAACCCCCCCTCCTCCCTTGTCTGCTCTTTTAGACCGCTCTTGCATGGCTTTCTGCTCTGCCTCTGCATGTTCTAGCGCTGCGTCTTTTAGTGAGTATCAAGCACAAACATGTTGTGCTCTGCCTCTAACAGTATGTCCCTTCACTTGTTCTGTTGTCCTCCTTCACCCTGGCTTTTGAGTGGTTAGCTTGTGATTTTGTCCAGTTGCTGTAAGCATAACTGCATTTGAGTGCATGTGTGCCTCTTATTTGCATTTATATAGTGTATCTGTGTGTGAGATAATGGACGTGAATGCAGTTTGGTAATGACTTTGATTTTTGCCTGTTCATGTGATTACGGGCATATTTGCCAGAGTGACTGGGGGGTTCTATACATTATGTCATTTTCAATACATATTTTTTCAGCTTATTTGTAGCAACGTAACTTTACTCGATAAATTAGTTTTTTGATTATTGGTTAAAACAAAAAGAGTTTGCTTTTATCATAGCTTTTCTTATTTGTTGACAGCATTCAGCACTATTAGGTATAAAGAGAAATACCAATAGTAATATAATTTCAATCCCCAAGTTTGATTATTGTTAATTCTTTAAAGATCCCACTCCTCCCATACAATAAATATACCTTTTTTTATTTTACTGCATATTTTACAAATATCCTGTTTTACCAAGAGATGCAATAGATTATTACTATTATTTATATTGCCTATTTATTTATTTTTTAAATTATTATATTTTACTGTAAATCTTATGGTAAATGACTCAGACTTCTTAATTGTGTCTGTTCATACCTTACTGGTCTTTGGTCTTATTTTAGTGTTATTTGTTGTAGTATTGATTCTTGTGGTGGGTGATTGTCTGAAAGCTTTTCTGCTGCAGTCTTGGCCAGGTCTCTGACGTCAGTGGCACTTACCTGGCTGAATAAAGGTTAAATTAAAAGGTTAAAGAAAAGGAATAAATCAATGATTAAATGTCAGATAACAGTGACACATGCCCCTCACTATTTCTTAGACCCCAAAATGAACAGTCCAAAACCCAGATTAGAAAGATTACTCTCAAGGAAAAAAAAAGCAGATTCAAACATTTGATAAGTTGAAACCATCGAACTTGGACATTTTTGCTTGATTGCGGAGTTAAGCAATTGCTCCATTATCAAATTGTTGTCCTTGTAATTTTATGCCAGTGATTATTGTTATAGCCATAATTTCTCCATGACTGGCTTGTCCCTATGCCTGTTTGGGCCTTTTGTCACCTTTATCTGTGGTGTTTGCATCCCTGCTGTGTATGTTTGTATGAGACTGAGATCTTCAGCTGAGTGCGCTGCATGAGTTTCCTGCTGCTCTCACATGGCTTGAAATGGAATAACATGGGCAAAGACAGGGAGTGAAAACAAATGTATTTTCCTTTTTGTCTCCTTTTTCACTCTATTGCAATGTTGGTTCTTGTGTGCGTCTCTTTCTTCCTCCCTGGCTACATTCGGATCGGGACGTTTCTCACTGCTTGTGTCCAATTTGGTCCTCTGTCTTCCTCTCTGCGTGCTGATTGGCCCAGGTCTCCCCTTGCCCACGGATGCCGCTCCACCCACAACAGCCCTGTGCATTCGGCCTGCAGCTCCCAGAGACTGTCCCAGAACTTCTCTGTCTCTGTTCCCACACTCATCTTCACTGGTACGCAGAGGCAGGGAAGGAAATAGATACAGGAGAAATAGAAGAAGTTTAAAATACAAAGAGAAGTAGATGGTGATGTTTATATGCAAGGAAAAAAGTGAATATGTGTTTTGCTGGAGTCTGGTAGGTTTACAGCCACTTGGTGGCAATAAAGCCGTGTTGTAGACAGAGGCATCGAGAGAAAGAATGAAGGCAGACCTTTATACTTTTTTGTCAGACAAAGACCAAAAGTTACTAAGATACTAATCTCAAATCCCTCCACCTGTCATGTCTTTTCCAATGATAGTGGATGGGCAGTCTGGCTCCCACTTGCATCATTGTGCATTTTTAATCAGCTGTTCGCAACGAAATAGGTGTTTAACATGTGGCTTTAGCCTCGAGGAAGGGCCTACGATCTCTCTACAGTCACCTGACCCGTGCTTCAGTCTACTGGGACACATGCTTTGGCTCGTCATCCTCTGTTGAGTCTGACCTTGTGTTTTACCACGTTGCTTTCTTTAGTTTAATGTGTGTGCGTGTTTCTTTGTGTTTTATCTAATTTTTGCTTCCAGCGCTTGCTTTTTTGTTCTCCAGCCATCCGTAGCACCTCAAACACACCTCACCCAAAGCAAATGAATCGCACATTAAAATATTCATCAACACACTGACCTATTCCCATGTATGTACACACACACACACACACACACACACACACACACCCACCCACCCACCAGTCAATCACATGAAGAAATATGCTCAGAGGGTGAGGTGGTGACTGATGTGGGTGGGTGTGTGTGTATGTGTCATGTTCTCCTGGCAGGCCGGTATTTGGTGAGGACCTGCTCTCGTCCTCCGGCCCACCAACCCCTTTCAGAGCCCTTCCCACCTCCTCCTCCTCTCCTCCCCCCTTCTCTCCCTCCAAGCCATGCAGCCGCCAGTCCTCATCATCAGACACAGACCTCAGTTTGACGCCCAAGACGGGTAAGAACACTTAGCCCCACCCCCCCCTTTCCCATTCTCACCCCTCCCTTCTCCTTCACCTCATTGTGGTGCTACTCTGGTGGTGGTTTTGGGATATTTGTTTATTTATTTTATTATGTACATTTTTTCATGGTTGAGTTTATCATTATTTTATGTAAATATAAATATTTACACCATTAAATATTTACCATTTAGCCAGATCCCATCCTTCCCCTTGTCCTCAGCGGCCTGGTGTGTCTTCCTTTGTCACAAAATATCTAGACAGCCTGTAAAACATGATTAATTGTGTGAAGACACACCAGATCTCTGATAGTTTGGCCCCCCGTTTGTTGTGGTCTTTAATGGAAGCACTGTGTCTCATGAGGTGCTGTTGTTGATCTACGGTCACTTTTTTGGTAGCAGCCATTATGGTTAATCATTGAGGAAAAGGTAAGTGTAATCAACCTCTGCTCCAAGGACAACTTGAGCACATTTTAACACTATTCAGCTATAAACACCTTATAGCCTGAAGAACCTTTGCACCAACGCCGCTCCCCTGAACCGTCACGAGGGGCCCAGCAGTCCCCCAAGCCCACCTCCCCTCCTTCCTCCTTACTAAGACTCTGCTCTTCTTTTTCACATTTCTCCTTCTTTATCTATTTTTTTCATACTCTCTCCCTTTTTCATGCCTCTCTTTTTGCTCTTGTATTCTCACAGTCCTGCTCTCACTCATTTGTGTTAACTTGCCTATCATTACCTCTGATTTGCCGCCCACATCTTCAATTTGTTCTGCAATTCAAATAGGTCTGGTGTTGTTCAGTCTTACTACGCTATTCTTTCTCTACGCTAGTGTCTGCTGTCTCCCCGTCACATCCTCCTCCCCCTCCTCGGTTGTTGTTGTGCTTATTCCCACGTTCTCAGTGTCTCTGTTTTTCTCTGTGCACCTTCCATCTGTTTTTCTGCTGGATAGAGAAGTCCAAGCCAATGAGACGCAGGCCTGGGATCTTCCTCTGCCCCAGCTCCCCCATCCTCTCCACAGACACTCTATCCCTTCCTGGTTCTGGCTCATTGGGCTGTGGTCACGGCTCTGCCCCCAGAGCCACCACCCCGCCCCCTCTTATCTCCATCCACTCAGACCCTACCTTGCTGAGAAAGAGCGTGTCCTTCACCGAGGACCTGCTGCTGGCAGCCTCTGGTATAGTAGGACTGCTGTGTGTCACCAAGTAACAAAACCTTACAACAATGTTGGCGCCTCTCTTGTATATTGGGTCAACAGCAGGATGGTTTACTCCCAGATCGACTTGACTGGTTTTCATCAGAAACATCTCAACATGCATGGTCTTACTGCCCGCCTCAGCATGTGGTTTGATATGTTTGTCAGGTGTACCTAAACCTTACTCTAGGTCCAGTATTTATGACTGAATAAGAGGAAATAATAAGAGTACACTAGTCTTAGGATGAGGATGAAGCAGGTTGGTTGAGTGTTCTCACTCTTAAGATGTTGTGTGCACTTCACTTGATTTGTCATAATAACAAATACTGCAATGTAATAATCAGTAATTAGTCCAATAACCTGTGTGCTGAAAGTGACACAACTGAAGCCTGACTCTCCTCTCTGATCAGGAATGGGCAGTGGGGGCAGCGCTGGGAAGGAGGCAGGGCCTCTGAAGACTCTGCTCAGACAACAGACGCAGACGGCTCTCGAGCAGAGGGTATGATGGCACTCAGCACTCACACACACTCATAGATGTATTTACCAACTCACTCTATGAGCAGACATTTGAGACTGAAATGCACCACAAAACGTCAGAGTGGTGAGCTTCAGAATTTCACATACATGTTGTTTTATTTCAGGCTGGGCCCTGATTGACTAGACACATTATGGCAATTAAAGAACCAAACAAATAGATGAAACAAAATAGAACCTTTTTTTTTTTTTTAGCCTCAAGTAGTAATTAATGCAAGTTGAAGCAGCGAGCTAGGCTTGGTTTTTTTGACAGTTTATGCTTTGACACACATTGCATTGCGTGTCTGCCTCAGATGTCTGCGCAAAGGGTCAGATGGCTTCATTCTTTATGAAAGTTCTCTAATTTACACCGGTGAGGTAAGAGCAAGTAATGTTCCCTTTCTCTGTCCTCTCGACCACATGTGCTACTCAGGGAGCGTCCTCCTCTGGGTTATTGTTAAACGCCAGGGTATGTCCCATCAGTGTGTCATACGCGCTCTCGCTCTCTCTCAACCTTTCCCCGAACACCCTGACCAGCTCATGGCCAGCACCAAGTCTGAATCAACTCCTAACCCATCCCTCCTGCTGTTTTGTAGATCTCAGAGAGGGCAGGCTGGGTTGAGCAACATGGTCGTGGGTCCTGCTGTGACCCTGTTTGTGTGTTTGCTTGGCACCCACCGCACTCTAAAAGATTCACAGGCATGTTAGGCAGAGGGCTGGAGGCTAGGAGTTGTGTTCCCTTCCGGTTTGAAGGGGTGTGTGTGTGTGTGTGCGCCTTCTGGATACTCCCTCCTCTCTCCTTTCTGACTACTTTTCCTGAGTCTGATTTGGTTTTCCTGTGTCAACAACGGGAATGAGCACGCTCAACTCATCACCTCATTCTTACCCCATTTGCTCTGAGTGGGAGGAGCTGTCAGTCACATTGGTAGCTACCTTCCTTCCTGGAGTTTTGGAGAGAAAGAAACTAATAGTAGTCCCACCTGATTTATCACATATACCTGCATGGTTGGAAATCATAATGCCCCTCAGGTTTTCTGTAAGGGTGGTCATGACTTCAACCTATAATGAAAACCAAGATGCTAACAGACAGTCCCATGCATTTTCATCTCCTTTTGTGAGCGACTGCATGGATTTGCATCACATGGATTGACTTAAAGCAGAGGACCAGCCGCCATGTTAGTGGACAGAGCATGTCAAGAGTCCTGGTCCTCAGCCAGGAACGTTGTTTGTGCGTGTGTTCTTTACTTTGAACTCCAAACCTAATTAATGCATTTATATAGATTTGAAAGGATTGAATGACTCACTTAATACAAAATACATAGGCTTTATTGAAAAGACATTTTCTCAATCACTTCCAGATCTATTTAAAATGCTCTCGCGTGTAGTGTAGGCTGGAATGGAGCTTGGGGGTAAACCTTGCATGGACCGTCACATTCAGTCCTTGCTGCATGTCGGTGCTTTCCCTAAAACTGTTATCTCCTACACACATCGGTTAAAGATACAGCACATAGTCTTTGGGAGTTAAGAAAGAAACAGGTGTATTTTAGCAATTAATTTAAAGACCGTTTGAAGATATCTGTTCTTGTACTGCGTGAATTAGTTTCTATGGGGTTGCTGTTGGGGTGATAAGTACCCCGAATGTACTAAAAAAAAAATATATTATACAGAATATTATAGATCGGAAGATACGAATAAAACCATAAGATCTAAGTAGTGGTAGTGTGATAATCATGGAGCAGTCACTAAATATGATTAGCAAAAATACATTAGAAAAGTCCATAGTGTGTTTTCACCTACTGTAAGTGACCCTGCTGTTTTCTATCTGCAGGAGTTCCCCTTCTTCACCTTGACGTCTTTCCCGCCTGGTTTTCTGGTTCATGTTGGTGGAGTGGTCAGCGCTCGCTCTGTCAAACTACTGGACCGTATACACAACCCTGGTGAGTTCAACAAACACACTGTCCTATTTTAGCTTGTCCACAGTTTTGTGAAACCATAAGAGTGAGATCCTCCATTGACCTACAGTATCGTGTGTGAGTGTCCGGTCTTGTTGCAACTGGCTGTTAGTTAATGCTGCACATTATCCTCTTGTGTTGGACAGTTTTCCTGTGTATGGTCTGATTCCAAAGCTCTTTGATTGTTAAGAGAAATTATGTTAAAATAATTCCGTTATTTACGAATCCTAATGCAGGTGAAAGCTGTTCCTGCTCACATTTACCGCCAGCAGATTTAAAGCTTTTTGATGGAGATAAAGTTAGGACAGTCTATCATTACCTGTGTCAAAGTTTTATGGATAGAGGCAACTTTCACCTTGTGGTTTGACTCACAGGCTTTGTGTAATGTGTAGTCTGTGCCGGTCATGTGATGGTTGTGTGTGTGTGTGTGTATGTGTGTGGTCGCTGTGTTGTTGTTTGCGGTGGTGCTGCCCCCTGGAGGTAAAGTGACGATAGTGGTGCATGGCTCCAGTTTGTTGCCTGCTGCTTCAGTTGTGTGGTGGTGTTGGCTGCAGGTGGCGCTGTGGTGAGATAGTGTGGTGCCTTGTTTATGCTCCGCCGACTTGAGTTTTCAAATATGCTTCTGTGTTGAAATCTGTTTGTGTATTGTGTAGACGTTTGTAATGAGATTTATGTTTATAACAAGCAAATATTTCCTCATTAGGCTAGTACCTAACCATTAAATGTGTTGGACTATCTGAGTCCACTTGGCAGCCTCAGGAATTTTACCCTGCTCAGTTTTATAGTTTTTGTTTTTGTTTGTTTTACGACTCTGAATCAAGGATATCTGAGACTCTAGGTAGAGGGGAGTGCTGATGAATACTGGCTAGGTTAGGATAAGCAGGGTTATTTTCAGAGATGGACAGGGGAACCAAAATAAGCTACCGAAATGTTTTTTTTTTTTGTTTTTTCTACTGTAACAATCTCCAAAAAGTTCTACGCCTGTGATTATTAAACCTACAGTATTCCTGTCTTAACTAGTGTAAACAGCATAGTTATCACAGTAATACATAGTTTTCCCTGACCCAAATTGCAAATTGACCATTCTGAAAAAAGCCCTGCTCAATGTTAACTTTAACAGAGCAACAGTAAAGGTACCCTGTGGCGTTCTGGGCCACAGGTAGCACTGTTTCTACCTGTTGGTCCCTGTTTTGTTTGTATTGTAGCATCGACCATTGGTGGCAGTAACTTGCAATGATTTTAAATATTAAAACATCCGGTTTACAAATGTTTTAAGATACACACAATGCGTCTCTGTCAGAAACTCTAACCTAGTTAACAAGAAAACTCCACAGGGCACCTTGAAGTTTACAGAGCATACTAGAGTTATACTAGAGACTACTTTTGTGTGTGTGTGTGTATTATATAGCTTAGTTTTTCCTAAAGTCCTTTTTAGGATTTTGGTTAGGCCTGTAGCTTTTACTCATCTCTATTCTCCTCTTTTCCTCGTCGGTCTTCTTTCAAGGATGTTTTTGTAGGCCTGAATATAGTTTGTCTTTGCACAGTGACTGTGAAGTGCTGTCTGTCTTTGCCTAGTGACTGTGGAGTGCTGCTGTTGTGCTGTGCTTGTTAGACTATCTCTTCTTTTCTTTTTCTCTCTTTTCTGTACTAACGGTCTGTTCTGGCCCAGCCTTGGGTAACACGCGCTCATACAAACTGCTAGACTGGAATAGTGTCACTGCAGGTATTTCCCCCCTTTTACTGCTCTCACCCGAAGGAGTGATGGCAGCTCAGTGAAGTTAAATGTGTGCTCTCTTAGCATGCACCCAACACTGACATTTCTCCAACGTAAACCAGCTAGCCTAAATATCCACAAACAAATTCAACATTAACTGGATAGTGTATCGCTGAAAATTGATTAATTCAGTGAGCTGCCACGCTCCTCTCTCTAATCTGTGTGAGTGTCTGCTGAGCTGAGTTGAGCATGCGCTGCCTCCCCACCCCCACCCCATCCAGCCTGGCCTGGCTCCCCCCCCCCCCCAGCTCATTCTGATACAGAGAAGAGCTGCAGCTCTTCCCTAACGTTGTCCCGGCGCTGTTCTCACGCTTCCTGAATCGGCATCATGGTCAAACCTGTCTAGACCACAGGAGGTTTAGGAGGTTGACTCTGTTACAAAGAGCCACTGACTGGGCATGTGCATCCCTAACTCATTGGGCCGTATTCATACTGAGAGAGAGAAGGAGGGATGGATGGATGCATGGAGGGCAGGTGGATTGGATGGGTGGCAGTTGAGGAAAATTAAAAAATGGATTTGGGATGTATGATGGGGGATGGAAGGAAAGATGTGAGCTTGGAGAATGGAAGAAGTATATTGCTCATTATTCTCCAAAACTAGACTAGATTTAATGGATTCTGGTGAATGAATATGGCCCTTTTCTGCCCATGAGCGTGCACATGGTCATGAGCGTGCACGTTGGTGAGCCTCTGCCTGTGTGACATGCTGCTTTTGGTTCAAGGGAACCCACCTCGTGGGCCTGATGCCTGACCATCAGTCATTATTCTTCATCTTGTCATTTGATCTCCTCCCTCTTCCATTCCCCTCCCCTGTCTCACCGAGCAGCTGAGTTTCTCTCTCTTTCTGGGGCTCCATCAGCATGTGGCCCTCTCAGGGAGTCATGGGTTGCTACTCAATACTCTAATGTAGCTTCCTTTGTGTGTTCTCTGTTCAGTGATCCCGATCTGCCAAATGCGTGAGATTAAACACACAACTTGCAACGACTAGTCTTTTACACTTAATAAAATGGAAGTGGTATTGGAGCAAAGCCTCATGAGACTATTGAAACACACCCATGGTTTAGCCTAAGTATGATGAAGGCTCAATCCATTTGAATTAAAAACCTTTGTTACCAGGGAAGGAAACACTTTTTACGCATCAGGCACAGTGTCTTTTATGTGATTACTCTTATACCAGCCTGCAAGATTTTCTTTCTATAGTCAGACCACCACACGCAAAACCTAGCTAATGGCCGGTGGCTGTATTTCTCAGCTGTGTTCTTTCTGTTAGTGCGGCTGACTGAAAGGAGACACGGACAAGAGAGAGACGTTTTTAGATAATGTGCACCTAAAGAATGCCAGCGAGAACGCACACGACTAACTTAACCATTGACTTTGCCTTCATCATCATCCTCAAACTCTCATTAAATCATTCTCATTGTCACTTTGTTTCACAAACTGATAGTTGGTTTTGTCTTGCTTTGGTACACCATTTAACCCATAAATCATCAGTAAATACAAACTGCACGGTTTCCTGTCTGTTTAATTTCTGGTAAGTCAAAGCAGTCAGATTAGATGCAGACTTGTCAGATTTCCTGTTTGTATGTGTCAGGACAGTCTTTTTTTATTTTTACTACTGACAACAGTTTAGTGTTAAATCATCATCAGCTAGATGTCAGTGTTCAATTAGGTCTTGATTTTAAATTCAGCCAATCGGATTTTTATTTTGTGAAAGCTGTTTGATTCAGAGTTTGGTGTTTTGCAGATGAGCCAGAGACTCGCGACGCCTGGTGGGAGGAGATTCGCCAGGAGATCAAATCTCATGCCAAAGCCCTCGGTTGTCATGCTGTTGTGGGGTACAGTGAGAACACTAGCATCTGGTATGTAGACACACACACACACACACACGCGCATACATACATGTCCTGTTCTCATTGTTTCTTTCTTAATCTGTCCATCTCCCCTCCACACAGTGAGGAGTTGTGTATCCTGTCAGCATCAGGCACAGCGGCCATCCTGAACCCTCGGTATATGCGTGAAGGCTGCCTAGACATCGGAATCACCGAACACAGGTTGTTCTGATTCAGATACTGAGCTAACTGATAGTAAAGCCATGTTTGTGTGCAGATTATGTCAGTACAGCTTGGCTGGAGTTATGGACGCTGATACCAGATGGTGTTTGTTGTTTGTCAGGTTTGAGGAGCCTTCTCCCCCAAGCTGTGGCTTCTGTCACATCCCGTATGATGAGCTCAACATGCCCTTTCCCGCCCAGCTCACCTACTGTTACCACTGCAGACGACAAAAGGTCTCGCATATATATTCTTTTTTTGCCTAAATCAAAGACTCCTATGTGTTAAATATGTGTAAATCTTTGGTTGTCCTGTGTATAAATGCAGTGGGGTGAAAAAAAGAAATAATTAATTACAATAATAGTTTTTTTTTTCAAGGTTCCTGATGTGCTGTTCACAACAATCGACCTGCCACTAGAAGCAGCCATCACAGGGAAGGGCTGCCTTATCCAGGCCAGGTAAAACACCTCACAGTTAAATTTCTCCAAATCCATTTAATGATTGCTAACGCCCATCAGGTCAAACTTTTATATTGTATCTTTTATGCTTTGCTTCACATAAAAATGATTTAAAAAAATTAGCGTTAAGAAATGAACAACAGATATTGCAAATAACAGTAACATGATTTATAGTACTATAATACAAGTAAGATTTACTGCAGTGAAATGTAGTGCATAGGGAAGATTTAAAAATGTGATATCACTCTGATTCAGCAATCACACCCGTGCTATCTGAACAGTTCAGCTTACATGCAGCCACTAGGAAAATCCCAAAACTCCCAAAATGGATCCTCACATCAAAGACACTGATCAAAGTGAGTTAACGCCAGTGTTTTTTTCCTTCTAGACTGTGTCGTCTAAAAAAGAAGGCCCAGGGTGAAGTGAATGCGACGGCCATCTCCAACCTGCTGCCTTTCATGGAATACGAGCTGCACACTCAGCTGATGAACAAACTGAAGCTACGGAGCATGAACGCTCTGTTTGGCTTACACATACAGATCAGTGTCGGAGAGAACATGCTCCTGGGTCTGGCTGTAGGTTGACATTATAGGTTGACATTATAGGCTTTCAGCCATATGTGTGTGTTTGATGCAACACTGTCCTTTTTTAAAATGTGTGTGTGCGCGCGCGCATGTTCAGTCTGCTACAGGAGTGTACCTGACAGCCCTGCCGGCACCAGGTGGCATCCAGATTGCGGGGAAGACTCCTGGTGACCTGAGCAATGAGCACCACATCCTCACCATCCAGAAAAGGATCAATGACACCATAGCCAAGAACAAAGAGCTCTATCAAATAAACCCTCCGGTGAGACACACAAACACATGCATGGACAGTAAATCAAACTATGAAAGATGAGCTTTGTCATTACGTCTGCAGGTTCTCCCCAATTTTGCCAGAATGTCACTGCTAAGTAGGTTTCTACAGTGTTTCATTTCCACACTACAGTAGCCAGGGGAGTCATGTGGGAAATTGTGACTCCCGTTAGCCCACAGGCCATGACATAGTCAATGTGACACAAAAGCTAATGCTGTAAATAGGAAGCTTTGGGAAGCAGTAAGCTTTTACCCTAATAAAGCTTGCAATATTATTAATGTACCTGTATCATAGATGTTCACAAAATGTGTTTTTAGGGCTTGGATGTCAGAATATTATCTGCAGTTTATAGCTTTAAAGAAAGTTAATTAGGTTTTATGTTACACAACAAGTGCGATTATTTTACAGAAATGGATACATTTCATGCTGAACTGTTCCCATTATTTTGGGTATAATTCTCTCTGCTCCCGTGTTAAAATCATGTACGTAATCATAGATAGTCTGTTCGTTGTGAATCATCATAAACTTACCCCTTTTGTCTCTCTCTGGTCACTAAAGAAATTATTTGCCCTGGACCCTGAGGTGTTCTGCGGCATAAACATGGTACTGAGCACGGAAACTTTTAGCTGTGAGACACAGCAAAGCATGACAAATATTTCACTATATTAATCACAATACTACACCACTTTTACTATAACTGCATAACAGCTCTTAACTGGGGACGTTTGGGAGCAGGTAGATGTGTAACCCACTCCAGAGTCACCTCTCGAGAGCAACCCACTGTACACTCATTGTATCTGTGTATTTGTATTATGACCATCTCCCCTGCCCATTCACACTCACCTGTGTATGTTCTTATGGTGTGTGTGTTTGTGTTTATATCACTCCATACTCTTCCAGATCCATATTCCAATTAACACCAGCTGTGTGTGTAATGGTGCAGCTGATTGGATACCTGAGTGAGTGGGAGCATGTGGTGTGTCATTAACATAGTCTTTCTACTAGCTGTGCAGTCTGGACAGATGTGAGATGAAGATGTGGGCTGCTGTGGCGTTGTTCACTTTGCCATCCTGTCTGCTCACGCCTTGTGTCCCTTTTGCTCGCAGGAGCTGATGGAGGAAGTGGTGGGTTCTCCGATTCCTGAGCCAAGGCAACGATCCAGACTTCTCCGCTCCACCTCAGAAAGCTCAGACGAACTGTCAGAACTGGACCTCTCCCATGGCAAGAAGGATGCCTTTGTCCTGGAGGTGTGTATCTATGAAAAGAAATATATTTATATGCAGCTATTTCCAGGGACAAGTGTAACCAATTGCAGTCATTTATTTAGATTGATGACACTGATGCTGTGGAGGACATCCACGCCCTCCTGACTGATGCCCCTACCCCCACAGGTATGCACCATCCACTCCCTCCACAACAGCGCATCATTACGCACCGCACATGCTCAGTTGAGGGTCGAGGCTCTTACAAATGTCAATATTTCTCTGCTTCATCATACCTTTGTCCATTCCATTAATCTTCAGGTTTCTACAGCTGCAACACTGGGATCATGCCTGGGATTTACAACTGGACTTCGGGAGTTCAGGTCACTCTTCATAATACAGTGTTGCGTCCATCACAGATTACAGCAAGCATTCTGTTATCTTCACCAATATTTTGAGGGGCTTTTTTAATGCATGTAAATTGTGCACATTTGGTATTTTTCAACAAGTAGAAACATCTACATTTCCAGCAAAACTACAGTTTGAACAAGGCAGAGTACACATTATGGTTCTGCAATTTACGAAATTGGATCCCTTTTTTGTAAATGTATTGTACGTGCTTTTGTTTTCCAGATGTTTACGTCGGTGAGGGTTTTTAGGTTGAGTAATGCCAATCTTACTAACCAAGGCTTGAACAAGATCTTCACTGACCTATGTGAGAATCTGCTGAAGGTAAGGAGCCCTATTGATCACTTACTAATTACGCCATCTGTGGTGCCATGCTTATCCTTTAGAATGGGCATGTAACACACTGTTACACTGCTGATGATGTTCCTTGCAGTGGTTGTGTTTTGAATGATGAGTTACAAGTCAGTTCATTGTGTTTGTTGCAGAGTTTTTACTTCAAGTTGCGCTCTATGATTCCCTGCTGCCTTTGTAATCTCAACTTCACCGTAGCAGTGCCAGAAGAAGAACTCATACAGGTGAGAGGTTTCAGGTCCTCTCTGATTTGGGAGATTGCATGCAGCATAGAACTGATGGTAAAATTGAAATTGTTCTTATATGTGCTACTGTGTCTCTGTATATCTGCCTCCCAGGTTGCAGTGACAATGGTTGCCATGACGTTTGACAAAGACCAGACTCAGGACAAGCCATCAGACAAGCCCATCACCAAAGGTCTGTCAGATTAAAGGAGATTATTTATAGTTTTGGGGAAGTTTTTAATGTTTTTGTTTAGTTACCCAAAGTCATTCATTACTGCTACAACTTTGTTTAATTTCTGGATCTGTGGCATCAATTGCAGCTCTGCTCAAATTTAGGAATCGCATCTTTAAAACAATGAGAACTCCCACACACTGTCTTGCTTATTGCTGAAATATTTATTGATTGAACATTTCGGTTTTTCCAACCTTCAGGTGTATATATAGGTATCGCATCTTTACAGAATTTTCTGATATATCAATAGCCATACATATTCATCCACTGTTGGTGCTTGTGAACAGGAAGTAAATTGGAAGTTTGATATATTGTGTTTTCTTTGTTGCAAGTAAAATGAGTAATGTATAAATTACAAAACATAGTTTAATTGGACAAACAATCTACTCTCTTTGGACAATGTTAAAGCTGTATCTCTGAGTAGAGCGGCATCTTGCAGTAACTGAGCTAAGAAAGGCCAATATCAATATTCAGCAAACTTTGAAACTGCATTCAGAAACATGAAATGTTGTCTCAGAAGCAGAGAAGTAGGAAAACAACTATTCTTTTCAACCCATGCTACTCTTAACAGTGTAACCCATTTAAGAACCATCTCCTCCATCTGTTGTGTTTTCTGTGTGAAATCAGGCTAAAGCACCTGGGTGATTCTGTGTGCATATTTTCAGGAAGTGGCGAGACTGAAGAGCAGCTGCAGTTTCCCTTGGAGTTGTGTGCAGACTCGTCATCCGCCAACACTCAGCCATCATCTAAAATCTCAGGTAGACTTTAACCCTCTTTTTAAAAAAAATTTTTTTTTATTGCTCCCAGTCCACCACCTCTGCCCTGCTTCACTAACAGGCATTGCCCATCTCCTCCACTAACACTTTAGGTACAATCTCTTTACTCACCCCAGCTGCAAAACTCTGCCAAAATCAGCTGGTTATGGTTCGTTCAGCAGGTAAATAAACAGTGATGTGTCATAGCCTGCATTTGTTTTGATGTCAGCTTAGATGACCGTGTGATGTTGCCTAGATGAGCAGAGCTTTAGGGGCGTGGTGTTCTGTTCCGTGACATGACATGAACACAGTAACAAGAGCACCATAACAAGTCCTCACTATAGAGGCAGCATTTTGAGGTTGCAAAACATTTAGCTTTGGAAGTGAAAGCTATGTAAGCATTGAGAAAGGGATTGACCCTGGGCTCTTTTCGCCCTCTGTCAATTGCAAAGGTAGATTTTGATGTTTGTGTGTTTGTGACAGGTGTCCCAGAGAGTACCAACATCTCATCCAGAGGTAAGCCCCCTCACCCATCTCCCCATGCCCCACCTCCTTGCTACCAAAACTACAACACTGCCCTGTTTTCAATTTTCATCCTTTTGTGTTGGACAGAGTTATCCTGCACTGCTCCCGAACCTCATCCACTTTTGTTCTTTTCTTTTGTTTGTTTTTTTGTGTCCTGTTTTGTTGTTGTGGTTGTTTGTTTTATTTTTTCTTGTGTGTGTGTGTGTGTGTGTGTGTGTGTGTGTGTGTGTGT
>JAVQJF010047545.1:0-11854 GCA_036023855.1 Gadopsis marmoratus
AATTCCACATACAGAATATGCAAAGCAATGGCAGCTACAATGTTACTGAAGCCAAAATAATCAATAGTTTTAGCAGCACAACAACAGCTACACTAATAACAACAGTAGCAGCAGCAGGCAGTCCGCATCCACTCGACGAGACCCGACCCGACTCGACGAGACTCAGTGCATCATGGGATGTCTCCCAGCAGTCTAGGCCATAGCAGCATAACTAAGGGGGGGCTCAGGGTTCGCCCAGGCCACCCCTCCTCTAAGGGGTGGCTCAGGGCTCACCTGAGTCAGCTCTGCTATAAGCTTCATCAAAAAGGAAAGTCTTAAGCCTACTCTTAAATGTGAGCACGGGGTCTGTCTCCCGTACACAGACTGGAAGCTGGTTCCACAGGAGACGAGCTTGGTAGCTGAAGGCTCTGGCTCCCATTCTACTTTTAGAGACTCTAGGAACCACAAGGAGCCCTGCATTCTGGGAGCGCAACGCTCTGGTGGGGTAATAGGGTACTATGAGCTCTTTAAGATATGATGGTGCCTGACCATTAAGGGCTTTATATTTGAGGAGAAGGATTTTAAATTCTATTCTGGATTTTACAGGTAACCAGTGTAGAGATACTAATGCTGGAGTGATATGATCTCTTTTCCTTGTTCTTGTCAGTAAACGTGCTGCAGCATTTTGAATCAGCTGGAGAGTCTTAAGGGACTTTTTGGTGCTGCCCGATAATAGGGAGTTACAGTAATCCAGCCTTGAGGTAACAAATGCATGAACTAAATTTTCTGCATCTTCCTTAGATAAGATGTGCCTAATTTTTGCAATGTTACGTAGGTGAAAAAAAGCAGTCCTTGAAATTGTTTTATATGTGAATTAAAGGACATATCCTGATCAAAGATAACTCCAAGATTCCTTACGGTGGTGCTGGAGGCCAGGGCAATGCCATCTAGAGAAACTATATCCCTAGATAATGTATGTCGGAGGTGTTCAGGTCCAAGTACAATAACTTCAGTTTTGTCAGAGTTAAGCATTAGAAAATTGCTGGTCATCCAGGTTTTTATGTCCTGAAGGCATGCCTGAAGTTTGATGACTTGACTCGCTTCACCTGGCTTGATTGACAAGTATAATTGGGTATCATCTGCATAACAATGGAAATGTATGGAGTGTCTCCTGTTAATATTGCTCAGAGGAAGCATATATAAGGTGAATAGAATTGGTCCAAGCACATAACCTTGTGGGACTCCGTGACTAACTTTGGTGTGCATGCACGATTTATCATTAACATGTACAAATTGATATCGGTCTGATAAATAAGACTTAAACCAGCCTAGTGCGGTGCCTGTAATGCCAAGTGAACATTCCAGTCATTCCATTGTCCTTGGGCAAGACACTGAACCCTAAGTTGCCCCGGTGGAGGCAGCGTGGCAGCTGCGTCGCCATCGGTGTGTGAATTAGAGTTACTGTTGGAGCGCTTTGGGAACCGTTGAAAGGCGCCTTATAAGTAAAGTCCATTTACCTGTCTGAGCACCGTGGGTCACGTGTTCTGCCTCAGCAGCACCACCATCTGAACGGGACAAAAACTTGAAAGTTTGGAAAATACTTAATTTTACTGGTTATGTTTTCTAGGAATATGTTTGAATTTGAATATACCCCTTGAAAAATGTATTGATTTTTCAAAATAATCTGGCGTTTATATTTATATTTTAAATTAAATGTTCCCGTCATCATATGTATTTGTTGCCTCCTGAAATTTATAGTAACAAATTAGATGTGATGATAAAGGCTTCGAAGGTCTGGACATGTATTTGGTTTATGTACCTTGAAAGTGCTTGAAGAGTGCTTGAACTTTACTCTTACAAAGCGGTACGAACCCTGTGTGGATGCAGCACAGCTGTCACACAAGCCCACCATCAGACTGCTTCTCTGACGTTACTGAGGCAGAGATAATGCAAAGTCTTAGTCATGTTGTTGGAAATGGAAAAAGCTGCAGAGCCACAGGATGAAAGCAGCGTCTGAAACGTTCCCTCCATTCAACCAGATCTGAAAAGCTGCTGGACGTCTGACGCACACAGAATGGAAAAAAGAATATTTGTGCAGATTACACCAGAGTCATCAGAAGGGCTGGAAACAGTTGTTACTGAAGAAGTTATTTATTTTCATATAATTGTCTTCATTTCACTTACAGGCTCACCAGCAATCATCTAGTAACACCGTCACTGTTTTAGGACTCCGTCACATCAACACACACACACATAGAAACACACGCACACACACACCTGCACACAAACAAAAGCACACACACGAACACACAAATGCACACAAACAAAAACACACACAGTAACGCGGCGTTTCATGTTTTAAGATGAGCTTCTTATGAACGAGGGAGGAAAACATTTTAGTTTTAGTTTTTAGAAACATCCCCAGCTCAGCTGAGCCGACCTTCTGATTTATAAGTAATAGAAATATTTTCCTGGATTTGGTTCCACGCGTCGTTGACAGGAGCAGGTTTATCTTTTGTGTTAAGACTCAGCTGTTGCTGAGACAGAAGCGCTTGTTTTATGTGAAAGCAACTTTAATGAGCTCAAATGTTTCAGAGCTTCGGACCCCACCTGTTGGTCTGTCGGGGGACCATGTACTTTCTGTTCCTCTTCACTGGTTCTTTGACATGTAATTGTTCCATTTTGGTGGAAAGTCACTGCTTTTGGACTCTATTATACACTATATGGCCATAAGTATATAGACAGGCCTTTCTGCAGACCGCTTTGTTCCAATTAAGAGAAATGCTGCACAATATATTAGTCAGTTAGTGTCTTGTCTCTTTCCTGTCAGGCCTCACCTCCACCCCATCCAACACCTTCGGCATCAGTGGAGCAGCTCCCAACAGCCAGAAGAGTGGAGGCTGTTAGAGCAGTGAAGGTGTCGGCATCTGAACCCTCCTGCTGTCGGAAATTGGAGGGGAGCTGGGTCTGACAATTTCTGCCCTCAAACATGGTCAGACGCCAAGTTGTACAAATTAGTATGTTTCTAGCAAACCCTGGCAATCACTGAGTGTCCACATACCTTTGGCCATGTGGTGAATCTGATTGAGTAGTAAGATGTTGCAGTTCATGGTTGGTGCTGTAAAGCCTTGGACCAGCAGGGGGTCCCACCCCCACCCAGAGCTACAGCTCCTGTACTCCCAGACGTTCTGGCAAGAATCCCAAACGGCTTATAGACTAAAGAGAAAAAGGAGTTTAAAACCTTTTTTGTGAGATTTGTCACATTTAAGAGTTGATAGCCTGAGAGAAGGCGTGTTGGGTTCTGTTTGACTCCGGCTGCCTGTTTCGTCTTTGTGTTGGTGTTTATCTGCTTCCTCTCCATCCAGCCGGAGATGTGACTCACCCACAGGGTCCACAGACGTCACCCCTCTCCTCACTCTACAGGCTATTAAGTACAAAAAATAAAATGGAGGGTGTAGGTTCAGAGCTGCGTTTTCAAGTCGCTGCCGCAGAGCCGTCAGACAGGATTCAGCTCAGTGAGGCTTCACAGGGCTTCAGGATTCCCGCTGCAAGACTTCGCTGCAGTTTCTTCAGTGGAAACATTTATGACTTTAACGCCTGCAGAAGTCAAACCGACCCTGTTTCATTATGTCCACATTTCCTGTGGCTGTTGTTTAAAGTCTGATAACAATCAGAGGGCAAAGCTTTCTGCACTGACTTTATTCATTGATTCCAATGAAATAATCGGCTCTAACCGTCAAGTTCTGTTCCGTTCATTACACTTCCTAACACAATGCACTCCTGGCACATGATGTCATGTCTCTCTCACGTCAGTCTGCAGGGAAAAGTCTCTCGGGGTCAGTGTGCATCACATGACCCGGAAGTTGTAATTACACGGTTTGGCCACTATTCAATTCAATTAAATTCAATGTCAAACTGGCTTCAACGCCTGGCACACTTCCTGGGGGGTTGATATGCGCCAGGTGGGTAATTGTCATTGGACTAGGCGCCATCTTGCTTTATGACCCGTCCCACACTCTTACGGGAGCCGCCGTGCAACTTATGTTGGTACGACAGCAGCTGGAAGATTTTCACGTCCAAAATGAGAAAATGTGAATGCAAATCTTCCTGTAATGGAGCCAACAGTTTGGGGAAGTCCTCCTGCTGTTGCCAACGTGTAGTTTAGTGCTCGGTCTCCCACACCGTTCATTTACACTCCGGTTTAAAGGGCAATGAGAGGATGTTTCTGCCATTTAGATAATCCTCAGCGGTGTGCATACAAATGTCAGTTTTTGTTTGCTGTTGCACCTTTTGTGTAAAAGCTTTCCATTAATTTCCCACAGACGAACACAGGAATGAACTAATCCAGCACAGCAAGCGAGCTGCATTAATGAACCCACTGCTTCATGGTCTTTCTGCCTCTTTGGTGGTTTTACTGTCATAATGGTGATTATTACTGCAGAGGCAGCAGGACACGTTGGGCTGGGTTTAATTTTACACGCCATGACAAGAAGAAAACAAAATATTCAATAAGATACAGAACGTCAATCATAGAATAAATATTCCCAGACAGACTGTACATCAAAGTTAGACCGCAAATGTAATTTTCTTCTCCAGCCATACGTGTTATTTTAATATAGCCAAAAGAAATCCCAGAAATAAGGCTTCAGTGGGAGCAGACTGTCCTCTGGGCTGGACAGTCTGGAGACATGAAGAAGGATCCGTCAGGAACAGTTTGTGCCCCTGAGCAAAACCCTTTGTCATTTCCCTGCTCTGCTGGCACCACTCAGACCTCAGACCTCAGACCTGTTGTATCTGTGGCATTATTGATGGAATAGTGTAACACAGTCAGTCCTGCACAGCATGTCTGCAGCAAGCTGCTCAGCTTCTGACCGCAGCAGCATCCTAAAATGTTTGTATGATCATCGCTGCTAAATGCATGGCAGCACATGTGAGTGGGTAACATGAGGGAGCTGCCCGGTCCATCTAATGTTATCTGAAGTAAAGATCTCCTCCTGGCCAACGAGAATCCTAAATCCCAAAAATAATTAAACAGGGTATGTCCTCTGAGAGCTATCAATATATTTTACATTATCAATGAATGAAATGATTAATGTGAAAAGGAAGATTGAAATATCACCCAGCTCTGCAGCTCTACAGAGCTTTTTAGCCTCTTTTAGCTCACTGTTTTTGGCGTTCAGCACATCAATAGGGAGGACCGAAACTGCCATAAACAAAGTACATGAATATACTGTATGACTCGATAAATAAATGAATATCCCATTAAATGCATCAAAAATAGTATTCAAAATAAAAGTAGGCATTTATTAATAGATGCAATGTGACTAAGATGAATTCCTGTGTAGATAAATACATTTATAAATGTATAAATTAAATGGGAAAATAAATAAATAGAGGAATTTAGTATATGCTAAGGGAAAATACAATTTGATCAGTTAATGAATGCCTACATTTTATTTTTAATATTATCTTTGGTACATTTAATGGCATATTTATTTATTTATTGAGTCATTTATTTTTGATTGTGGCAGTTTCGGTCCTCCGTCCATTTAGCCCACCTGCTGTGAGCTACAACACCTCAGATCAACCTGCTGTTCTCTGCTTAGACAGGAAGCGTTGGCCACCAGCCGGTGAAGGAAGTGGAGCGTTCAGCAGCTGCAGATCTGCTCCCTCAGCTGGTGGAGGCTGAAGCAGGAGAGTGAATATTGGAGAAGATTGATAAGGAAGCCAGATTGCGACTGTTTGCTAACACACAGCAAGGTGATAATGAGTCAGAGCGTCTGCCAGCAGCTGTGAAGGCAACATTAAATGATAAGGCTGGTGACGTTCAATGTTTTACTTATTGTCAAACTCCATGAAAAGACGAAAACCAACAATCAATATATCCAAGACTCTGCAACCACTCACTTCTGCACAGATGGATTTTGCCGAGACACATTGTTGGTTTTAGTCTTTTCGTGGGATTTAGTCATTTAGAAATAAAGAGTATTACCTGCTTTATTCAGGTGTTTTGTCGTGTCTGCTGACTAAAGCAAACACACCGACAGTTTGGTTTAAGACCTGCAGATCAGCCTGAGCTGTACGCTTTGTGTTGTGCACGTTAGCAAATGTTAGCATGTCTACAGGCTAAGCTAAGCTAGAATGGTGATCACACATCACTTTGGTTTAATGAGGTTCAAGTGTCGGTTTAGAGAGCTGGTCATTGCACCCTGTTAATATGATTAACAAGTATATTACTACATATTGTAGTACATACTGCACTGCATTTCCTCAGTTCGTGTCTCCATCCGGACACTTCCGTTAGTACACTTACATGCAGTTTACTGTGGACTTAGCTGCGTAGTGCATGAATTTCAACAGAGTAGTGCTGTTTCAAATCAGACACGGCTGCTGTGCGCTTACTGGAAAAGACGATGGCAACATCTGACCACTTCTTCTTCACTTCCTCTTCTTCTTCGTTTGGATTGCGGAGCATCGTCGACAACATTTCACCACGATTGTCACCCGCCAAAATGTCTGCCGGCTTGTTTGCTCACTTGACTCAATGAAGTTAATTTCATTAAAAATGAATAAAAGTGAAAGTGCTTGTACCTTTAGCGGCCGCCATGTTCAGGCTTCACCGAACCTGTTTCCATGCGCTGTTTAGCAGAAATGCTGTGATGTTTCTGAGAGCTGATGTTCGGCAGCTCGCAGGTGTGTTTGTTAGTCTGGAGCGAGTTGATGACACTGATGTCGTTAGCGAGCTCCTCGTTATCACCTCACTAACTCTAATGCAATTGGTGGTGACGTGTGAATTTCCTGCAGCCCGAGAGCTCTTCAGGGTGAACAGCTCCAAAGGGAGGATGCACTGAACCTCTCCACTAACCCTGCTGTGTTCGGTGTGATGCTCCTCTGTGGGCTGCAGTGTAACAGCCGCTGCAGGCGGATTCCTCTCCAGCTGCCTACGTGTCATCGCCGCTCGGCGCCAGGCAGCTAAATTAAGAGCATCGGCGGCTGATTGAATGGAGGGTTTCGAACTCGTCGCAGGAGAAATGGGAAATGATTGACAGCCACTCAAAAGTTGATACGCATGTAGAGGAGAACTATTTTAATCCCATCTCTCCTCTTCTGCCTTTTCCTTTCCTCTAGTCTCCTCCCCCATCTTCTTTTTCTTCTCCTCTTTCCTTTCCTCTCCTCTCCTGTCTCACTTCTTTCATTTTCTTTTCGTCTTGCTTATCCTCACCTGTCTTCTTTTTCCTGTGCTTTCTTCCCTCCTCTTCTCTCCTCACCCCTGTATACCTCCTCTGTTTCTTCTTCTTTTCCTCACCTCTCCTTTGTCCTTGTTTCCTCCCCTTCTCTTTCCTTTTTTCAACTCTCATCTTCTTTTCTTTCCTCTCCCCTTGCTTTCTCTCCTCTTTCTCTTCCTCCCACTCTCCCTTCTAGTGTCCTCCTCTCTGTCTTCCTCTCACTTTGTATCTCTTCTCATCTTCTATTCCCCCTTTCCTTTCCTCCTCTCCTCACCCTTGTCCTGTTGTTTTTCCTTTCCTCTCCTCATCCCTGCCTCTCTTCTCTCTCTTCCTCCCCCTCTCTCTGGTAGACACCTCCTCTCCTGTCTAATACCTTCCTCTCATCTCTCTCCTCCTTTTTCTCTCCCCCTCTCTTTCCTTTCTAGTTTCCTGACCTTTTCTATACTCTTCTTCTCCTTGAAACATCTCTTCCTCTCTCTCCGTCTTCTCTCCACACATCTTCCTTTAGTCTCCCTCTCTCCTCCTCTTCCTCCTCCTCCTCTCTATTCCAGCAGTAGAGAATCACTGAACAGCAGCAGTGTCACTCAGCACGGCGGCGACTCGCATGAAAGTGAGGACCTTCTTTTTCTTTTTCTTTTTCTTTTTCTTGCCTCTTTGTTTTTTTGGGGTTTTTTGCATCGCCTTTTCTCCTCTCTTCTTCCCATTCACTCTTTTCTTTCCGTTCATTTTTTCCTCCTCCTTTCCTCTCTACTTTTCAGTCCTGTTTCTGCCACAGGGATCTGTTTTTCGGAGTGCAGCAGTATGAGGGTACCCTGCATTCCAAACAGGGTTTCTGTCCTTGCTCCAGCTAGAGCATGTAGCCTTATGCCTTTCTATTTTTATCTGGGCTTTTTTGTCTTTATTTTGCATCTCCGTGGAAATAAGTAGGCCAGTCTTGTAGCTTAAATCGAGTGACCTCTGGGCTCAGATGATTGAACAGGTATGAGCTAACTTACATCATGTAAATCCTTCCTTCAGTGACAGATGTGTTGCGGCACGAAGCTGTATGTTTTTGGTAACAATATAATGGAATACTGGCTGTAGTGCTGCGAGGATCCGAGACATGCATGTGTAATCTTTTGAATTTGTTCTTTCAAAATCTGATATCTTATATCTGGTGAGGATGTTATTGGCTGTCTTCTGTAACCAAAGAAGCAGCTTTGGCAGATTCTTTCACTGGCGTGTTCTCATTCCTTTTGTGATCTTGTACTTTCTGTTATTTTCTCACTGGCTGGAAAAAGACACTCTGGTCTGCAGTGACTGCACTGGAGGTCAAAATCAAATGGGGATCATAATGTCAGTCATTTAACCAGGATGGACTTTTCGGATGTTGTCGCTCCCGTAATGGCCACGATGACGGCCACATTACCACCAAACTCTTCTTTGGATAATGTCAACCAGACGTCCTCTTCCTCTCCGAGATCTCCTCCTATACCTCCTCACTCACAGGTGGCGTCGGTGTTCATCGTGCTGGTGGTCACAGTCATCATCCTGGGGACTGTGGTTGGTAACGTGCTGGTCGTGGTGGCAGTGTTCACCAGCCGAGCCCTGAGGCCGCCTCAGAACCTCTTTCTAGTGTCTCTGGCTTCGGCAGACATTCTGGTGGCGACGCTGGTCATCCCTTTCTCCTTGGCTAATGAGGTGAGGAAGCTATTTGTTCAGACTCTCCTCTAACACTCCGTTTGCAGCTGTGTCTGAACAAGGGAACGCACGTTAATGCAGATAGAACACTTTGAAACTAGTTCGGTCAGGCCACATCTGGACATCGGGGCTCACATTGTGATTGGATCTCAGCCAGATGTGAAGGGCGTCTGTATAGTTTGGAGTGTGATGATGGTGTTGATGAGAGTCCAGGAATCACTTTCAGACTCCATGAATGTCTGAACCAAAGTTCATGGCAATACATCCGTCAAAACATTTCAGTCAGAATGATGAGTGTCAGCCTGCTGTTGGCACGGCTGGAAACGTCAGAGGATCACCAAAATTATTAGGCTACATCTTCTGGGGACCATGAATATTGGAACTAAACTGCATGACAATCCATCAAACAGCTCTGGAAACAAGTAGTCAAGTTCATTAACACACTGTACGTCTCAAAGGGCTGCACATAAAGTAAAACAGTAGTGAGCAACATTAACGAGAAAGTACAATTAAAACATTGTAAACAACAGATTTGAAATATATATAAAAGGTGAGGTAAAATATGCATGTAAAGCTCAGTACAGAAGGCAGACTGCAGGGGTGTGTGTGAAGGTTACTTTGAATGAGCTAGCCTCTCGAACGTTGATAGGATGTCTACCTTATGGTGGCGCTACAGGTAAAGTGCCTGGGCTTCATCCTCTGGAGACAATAGATGATTATGGAAATCCATCCAATAGTTGTTGAGATATTTCAGTCTGGACCAAAGCGTTGTCTCCATAGCCAACAAGGTGAGATGTCACCTGACTCCGCCTCTTCCTGCTCTCTCAGGCGAGCTCCTCCTCTGCAAAGGAACAAGTTCAAATAATAAATAACCCATAAAGTGGGATGGTTCAGTGCCAGGTATAAACACAGAAGCCCTGACCAGATGTCATCATCCAGGTGGAATCTGGGCTTCTGGTGTTGGTTTGAGTGACAGATCTGATGGCAGCAGGTAAAAACTGTGTTGTGGATCAGTGAAGTCCACCAATAACAAAACGTTGTACTTGGCAGGTGATGGAATTTAGTGACTTCATGTAACTTGATCATAAATCCACTTTGAAGACAGTTTGAAACAGATAACTTTATTCATGTTTGTGGCGATGGCTAACTAAATTCCCACGCCGCCTCGCACATCTGCAGCATCAATATCTGCAGGAAACATCTTCTATGCTGTGCTGGTGTCCCCACAAGGGTTAAGGGATCTGGTGTTGATCCATATTGTTTCCTGAGTTTCTCATGTCCTAGTTAAAACCTCTGACTGGAAGGAAACACACGGTTGATGCTGTGTTATCTGTGTGTTGTGTTCCCAACACGACAAACTAATCTTTACAAATCATGAAACGGCATCGGGACGCTCTGATGCAGTGAACAGCCCATATTGAGATTTAGGCTGTGAACATCTTCATTTAATTATATTTTTTCCTTCCTCATGTAGGTGGGCGTCTACTTGATACATCGCTGGTGTTTCCTCACTGATGCTTTCATTGATACCTGAACTCTACCTGGACCTTCTAGTTTCATTCACTTGAGACTTTGAGACATTTCTCATGTCTGTTTCTTGCCTCCTGCTCTAGATGGGCTGGTATCTTGGTTGCCCTTCGCCTCTGTAGAAAACCTTTTTCTTGACTCATCTGGTGCTTTGGCTCGTCCTCGTGCTTCTGTCTGGGTTACTTATCATCATGTCGTCCTGTTTCCTTTAATGGACTCACTGTTGGTTTTCTAATTCCACCTGAATGAGGGGACATATTATTTCGGTTGCTCTGTTCATCTTTAGCCATGGAAGCACCCTGCAGACCCATCACAGCTACTATACAGCTACTCACTCAAACAAGGCTGCAACCACTTATTTTGATGAATGATTAGCGTTCAGATTTGTTAGTCGTGCTTCAGGCAGGGCTGTGAAGACGGCAGTGTGTCGGCCCACCACCTTGATCCAGACTGAAATACCTCAACGACTCTTTTTGCCATGACGTTTTGGTCCCCACAGGATTAATCCTACTGACTTTGGTGATCCACTGACCTTACCTATAGCGCCACCATGAGGTGAGCATTTGTCAAAATTGGTCAAAATGTCTATTTGACCAAAAATTATCAGCACTCCCATGAGCCTAAACTGCGCTGTGCTAGGTGCTAAAAGAGCTAATGATAGCGTGCTAAAATGCTAAAGTAAGTGAACATGGTGAACATTATAACGTGTCTGTTAGCATGTTAGCATGTACTGTGCAGCGTACACGGCTGGAGACTCTGATTGTTTTTTCTCTGATTAATCAGTTACCCTTGAAAATGTCCAAATAAAAAGCAAAAGCATCCCTCACAAGTTCCCAGCGTCCAAACAGACGCCTTCAGATTGCTTGTTAGGACTCACCAACGTCCAAAACCCTGAGATATCCAATTTACAATTAGAGCTGAAGACGATTCATTGATGATCAGAATTGTTGTTGATTATTATTTAGTTAATAACCAGTTAATGGTTTCAGCTGTAATTAAAACTCCAATGAGGTTCTTAGGAGAACCAAAGTCAATCAGCCTCTGAACTTTAGCAGATCCTTGTTTCACAGTTCCAACAAAACAGAAGCTGAGAATCAAGTTCTCCAGAAAATAATCCAAATGTTTATTGTAGCCCAGCATTTCACACTCCAGGATTTCCTTCTTTGTCAGCTGCCACTGAGGACAATGCAGCTGATGCAGAGGTAACTGTTGGACTTTTCTCATTAGACAGACTTCATTCTGACTGCAGAATATTTGACTGTTTTCTTTCAGCTGTGAAAAGATTGTCGGCTTAACTAATTTTCCTGAGCTGATATAAAACCACTATGGAATGATAGGAGTGCCACAATAAAGTATAAATATGTAAATAAAAGAATAAAAGAATATCACAATAAATGTGGAAATATAAAGAGAAATAAATAAAAGAATAAAAGAATAAGACA
>JAVQJF010047550.1:0-31636 GCA_036023855.1 Gadopsis marmoratus
ATTCTTCCAAATGTCATTATCCACATATTGTATCCAGATGCAGAATGCGTGTTCCTACTAGGGGGAGATGGGGTCTCAAAACCACAAAACCATCTCAATTCTGCCTTGTTTTTTGTAGCAGGCTTAGTGCCCTTACATTTGCAAGTTTCCCTCTGGATCAATAAGGTTTGATTATCTTTTCTATTCTAACATGGCTCAGTGGAATTTTGGAATTTTGGAATCTTCTATAGCTGAAGTTGAAAACCTAAATCGACCCTCATCAATGTCAACCCCCCTCAGCCTCCATCCTCCTGATCAGTTCGCTGCAGTGCACTACAGTGAACAGTTATTATATTTTATCTTAACTAGTTTTCACTTTCCTGCGAGAGCAGTGAATTAGTGTGTCACTGCCAATCTGGACATGGAAGTGCTACAGCAATAGCCCAGATGATATCAATATATATTTTTGGGCTTCATCACATGAAACTGTACGTTGGAAAATAAACAACCATTCTCTGGGTGCTTTTAGTGTTGGCTGGTTCTAGGACTCTATCTGGGAACGTATATGCACTTATTTCCGTAGCGAAGGAACTAAGATGTATTCAGTCCAAATCAATCAGTATGATGGATGAATAAAGTTTGTCCGGACAAAATGGTCGGGGTTATGCTTTAAGAAACGAGCTAGCTGCTTGTATAGAGAGAGCTGAAAGAGAGAGTTTGTGCAGTGGAATGATTGCAAATTTTTCTTGGCCACCTGAGTAAGATGCTGCTTATTCCTTTCTCATCCCCTCCTCCCCCCACCATCCTTCCAATGGTAGCTTGTTTAGGGCCCCAGCCAACACAGTTACAACGGTAACAGTACACAAACAAGTGGGCGGGGCCAAAAGGTTTGGGAATGGTAAGTGTGGGCGAGCAAGCCATTCTGCCAGCATTTCCTCTCTCTCTTCCTCTCTCTTTGGAACGTTTGCAACGCTAAAACTCACGTGACATTTCTTTTTGAATTGTGGTTGAGTTGATGCTGTATATTGACATACATATTTTCTTGCGTGTCGGCGTGCGTATCCATTCACTAAGTGTTCTCCTGAAGCTGCGTGTGCGAGCGATACTGACTGAGATATGAATTTGTTTGCACATCTATCTGGGATTGTTGGAAACCCATTTAGTGATTTATTTTATTTTGGAAGACACTGCACCCTTATTTTAATTTACCCTCTTAGCTGTTTGAATTTGGAATGATTTGATTGGTTGATTGATTGACTTGGTTGTTGTTTTTTTAATTAATTTATTTTCTTTGGTTGTTTTTTGATCTTAACAATTATTCTTGCAAGGAATTAGAGAGGCTGTTGTCTGAGTGTGAATGCTTTGTGTTGCTTTTGTCACAACAGTTCTTCTCACATTTTAAGGTTGACTTGATGTTGCATAATGCTCCCAACATATTCTCTTCTCCCTTTCCCAATGACATTTTCTTTGTTGTTCTTTTCCTCCTCCTTCTCCTCGTCACCGCATGCATCTATACATTTACAAAATGTCATTTTTCCAAAAGCATCGGTTATTTCTTTTCTTTTGTCTGTGTGTTATTGAAATGTCACTATAATTGAGGAGAGCATGCTGGAAAGCATAAGGTAGAAAATAGAATAGAAAACTGATTTGTTTTGGATGTGTTTTAAGTGTTTCTGAATGCAATTTTGAAAACACACAAATGACATGGGTGTCTGCCATGATACAGTGTACTGCTTTCGTTGTTTACAATATTAGGAAATTATGCATGCAGATTTACTCAAGTAGCACTTACTACATACATATAAGTATCATAACTCATGGATCCCTCTTTACCTGCTGCAGGTCAACAATGCAACAGCCCGAGTAATGACAAATAAGAAGACTGTCAACCCATATGCAAATGGTAAGGCCAAGTTAATGTTTGACTATAAAAAGTATAGTTGTAATTTTATTGTTTTCAAACGTTGATTCTATGTAGATTTAACGTGGCTTTGTTGACAATGATGAACAGAAAAATATTTCGCCCAGAGAACTCCGGCTCACTGGGTATTCTCTCTTTTTCGGACCATTCTCTGTGAACCCTAGAGATGGTTGAGTGTGAAACTCCCAGTAGATCAGCAGTTTCTGAAATGCCCGTCTAGCACCAACAACCATGCCACGTTCAAAGTCACTTAAATCACATTTCTTCCCCATTCTGATGCTGTTTGACCTTCACCAGGTCACCTGACCACGTCTACATGCCTAAATGCATTGAGTTGCTGCCATGTGATTGGCTGATTAGATATTTGCATTAACGAGCAGTTGAACAGCTGAACCTAATAAAGTGGCCGTACGTGTATGTACAGTTGCATCTGGAATGTCCAACTTTTGTATTGTGGCATAACCTCCTCTAACACAACTCTGAAGGATTTCAAAGCTTCAGGTTCAGATTGCAGAGATTGTGCATACAGTTTGATGGGTGCTTCACCAGCTGCAGATTTATGGGCGAGTGGTAAAGAGAAAGCCACTCTTTATAAAAATCTCTCAGCTAAAGATGGTACATGGGAGACTCTGAAGTCAGCTGGAAGAACCTTCAATGCTCTGATGAAAGCAACATTAAGCTTTTGTCATGAGTCAAACACTTCACATCATCATAAACATGGCCTCCTCACCGGGAAGCATGGATGTAGCAGCACCATACTGTGGGAATGCTTGTCTGCAGCAGGTCCTGGAAGGCTTGAGAAATCTGTGGTGCTCAGCCTGCAAGGAACCTGGATGTGACACTGGATCACCAGCTGTTCTTTGCTGCCAACATTGCTGTGGCAACCCACTCCTGCAGATTCATGTTCTATAACATCAGGAGGATATGTATGTTTCACAGGTTGTGGTCCAGGCTCTTGTTATCTCACGTCTGAAACTTGCTCCTGGCTGCTGTGCCTGCATGTGCCTTCCGTCCTCTGCAGCTCGTGCAGAATGCAGCAGCTTTTCTGGTCTTCAACCTACCCAAGTTCTCCCACACTACACCGCTCCTCCACACCCTGCACTGGCTACCAATGGCTGCCTAAATCTGATTCAAGACACTGGTACTTGCCTGCCGTGCTGCAAGTGGCTCAGGGCCATCGTACATTGAGGACATGGTCAAACCACACACACCAGCCCGTCCACTACACTCTGCTATTGTCAATCGGCTTGCTACTACCTCACTACTACTGTTTGCGGTCCTGGCTCCACCTTGATGGAACAAGCTCCCCATCAACATCAGGACAGCAGAAATTCAACACATCTTCTGCTGCAAACTGAAAACGCATCTGTTCAGACTGCACCATGGCCCATTAAAGAAAAAAAACTCTTTCTCTACCTCACCCACAGCTGAAACAGTTCCGCATATTTGATGATGTTGGTGTACTTGCATGATTCTTGCAATTTTTTGGGTTGTATCCACATGGTTGGATGAACATACTGTAAGCCGTTTTAGATCAAATGAACTAAAGAAATGCCGATATAATGTTTTGCTAGTGGTGCGGCTACCACTTTGGTTCATACTGAAATATCTCTGAATGCATTAGATCGATTGACAAATATTTTACCGGAATTTTAGGTTTCCAGGCAATGTTCTGCTATCATGACCACGGAAGGTTATTATATTTTGGCCCATCACACACACACCTATCCCTGGCACAGACACACCCCACTCAAACCAATCCATGCATTCACTTTCTTTTTAAATGGCGATGATGCTGATGTCCATGACGGCGCCATGCTCCAAGGAAGCAATGAGGCCATCCTGTCAGAGCAACGAGTTGGCTATTTGGCATGCGTCTGCCTTCTTCTCCCTGTTGATATCTTGCTGAAACCTCTGGGCAATTAATTCCTGGGAGTTCTGTGGCATTTCTCGGAGTTCCCTGCAGTGAATAAACCCCCACTGACTTGACGGAAAGCATGGACTCAACGTCACTGGACTTACATGACTCACAGGTACTCCGGTAAATACCGTGAGAAACATGTTTAGGTTTCCTTTTTTCTTCATTATACTTTTCACCACTGAACTGAAGTGTTAGTTTGTATATTAATATTAGTAGTTTTACAGATTTATTGGAGTGGAAAAATACGGACTAGATTTTGGGGTTTTCTGGAAGGAACCGTTTTCTTTGTAGTTGCTTTTGCCTCACTTGAGATAATAATTCACCTGATTTGAATTGAGAGATATCTGTTGTGGCACTTAATTGTTTGTCGGTGTATATTGTATGTTTTGTGTGTGTCCTGATTGTGGTGGGTTATATTATGATTGAAGCTTGAGTCCTGTCTACGGTTGACTAACATAAAAAATATTGTTAGGCGCTGACCTAACTGGCTCCCCAAGCAGCCAGTCATATCATTCCAATGCATCCTAATGACTTTGGTGATCCTTTAGTGCCACCACCTGAGATAACTTTGCTATGATATTGAAGTTAACCATTAGGTCCACATTTATGTGAAAGTTTAGTCAGAACATGAAGGGCATATAAACTAACCATTAAAACACTGTCTCACTGTGTCTCTCTGTATGTTTCTTTGTCTTGCTGTCTGTTTTCTTTCAGGCTGGAAGTTAAATCCAGTGGTCAGCGCTGTCTACAGCCCAGAAATCTATGCAGGTAGGAGGACATGCCCTTCTCCATCGGTCACCATCTCCTTTGTTGTTATCTTCCTCCTCCTCATTTGTTCTGTTCTTCAGTTCCTTCAACATCTTCATTTTCTCCTTCTCTTCACCCATACCCCCCCTTTATTTTAGCCTTGTCACCTCTCCCTCCTCTGCTTTCCTTCCAAACAACATGCAAACAGGCAAAGTCTGTTTATAGCCTGAGAACTATGCTGAGTCGCACAAGCGCAACAACAGACTGTCATCTCCGCTGCAACACAAACACACATTCTGCAACCCCACCACCACCCACAAGTCATCTTCTATATTGGCCATCCCGGCATTCATCTCTCCCAACCCTTAACCACTGCCCAACCCCCCACCCTGTCATTAACCATGGCTATTAAGGTGAAAAATACCTGGATTTTGTGATAAGAAGAACAGAAACAGATAAGAGAGTGTGGCAGAGGGGAGGAGGAGTGAAGGAAAGCAAAGGACACGAAAGAAGGAAATCTAATTGTCCATTTCTGCAAGGACATCAAAAGGTATGAAATATATTTTGTAAATTAAAATCAATATTTTCAACTTCTCCAGTCGTTCGCCTAATTCACCCCCACGTTCTTTTAATTACAAAATGGCTTTGTATCGATTTAACTTTTGTTTCACCTTTCAAGTACCCAAAATGCCATTGGGGCGTGTGTGTGAGTGTGTGTGCACATGTGCAAGGAGTGTATACGTTTTTAAGGCTTCTTCTGTCTTAATAATTTGAACTATTACGTTATTATAGGTTTATGATAGCAGCCATTCAGGATAGCGGCCAGGACCTGTTCAGATGTTTTGATAGCAGAGCAAATTAGGAGTCAGCATATTACCACGGCAGATTTCTTTTGTCCGCTGTCAAAGCACTTTCAGATTTAGAAATCCGCAGTGCTCTTAGGAATAGGTCTTGAGATGGTGGCTATGCTTAACTGATAATACTACCAATGCTCACTCCAGTCTCCTAGAAATTATGTTTATACTTGTACATGGTTTTGCCCACATTTTGGAGTTGAACATTGGTACATTGGTACTTTGACATGTCTGCTTAAAGTTGCCGTGACTGCCAACCTGTCTGTTTTGTCGAGGTTTTCAGACAACCACCTTGTTACATACTAAGGCTTTGAACAAATGACCAATACTGTCGCTTCTGTGGTTAAAACCACATTCATACTTGCAGTTTGCTTATGAAGCCCAGTGATTTGACTTGGAGTTGCCCTGAAAGACTTAAGGCTGCATTCAGACCAAATCAGGCTTTGCGGCAAAAACACCAGTCCTCCCATTCGTTTGAACATGAGTAGTGTGTTTAGGCTGCGGCAAAAAAAACCCTGTAGCAACCCTGCTGCAAGACGTTTACGCAACCGACGTCATGCTGTAGCTGGCGGCAGACGCTCAGGTGAAGATGAACTTTGTTTACCACGTTGCATGCCGCTGTTCACTGAGCAGCTGTGAAGATGGACGAGAGACCCGTCGATCTGTTCGACCCTGCCATGAGGGAGCACAACGACGTTAATTGCATTGCAGCCGCTTGCCCTTGTATCACTCGTCAAGTGATTGCTGGTCAGTATGTGACACCCGCACATTGGTGCACAACCCTGCACAACCCTTATTGTCACAGTGCCTGATGTGGTCTGAATGCAGCCCGAGACATGAGACCATGCAGCTTCTGTCTTTTTTCCAACACAATACACTGGCGCAGCCTCATAGTAAATACTGACAACTCCATTCAATGGGTTCCGCAGTATTCCTCAGTATTCAGAGTCCTAATGAGTCCTAAGTAGTTCTCTGTCTGTGTGTGCCAAGCACTCCTTTTCATTTCGGCCGTAGTAGTTTTGGGAAGAGTCATCACTGTGACTTTAAGGGTATCCGGGCCACTCAGTCCTAAAATCAAGGTGACAAAAGATGAATAAGAACAATTACCAGCCTCACTCCTCTCCTTGTCTCTCTTTGAGAAACTCTTATCCTTTGGCTGAAACCTTCCATTTTTTATCAGGTCAATGAATGATTGACTGTTTCTATTAGCATTTTATTAGATCTCCTCTTTGAGGAGACGTATAATTAGGGTTGGAAATGGCACCTCGATCTCCTTCTCAACCTTCACTCACCCCAGCTCTCAAATTAAGCTCTGTGTCATTCGTCCCCCTTTAAGATTAATGATAATTTAATAACAATACCACTGCGATAGCTCCACTCAGCTCCACTGCCACGCTCTCTCTTTTTATTATTTCTCTTCACATTTTATTTTCTACAATGAAAGAACACACTTTCACATTCTTTCCAGGATTCAAATGTCAATGTCAACTACAGGTGTGCAGCTCTTTGTGCTATACACGACTTAAATAACTTAATAATCGGAAATTGTGTGTTCTTTTCACAGACATGAGTGAAGGTGTGCATTATTTTCTGTTCTCTGTCTCCAGTACAAGGTTTTCCCTACCCAGCAGCCAGTGCAGCAGCAGCAGCAGCATACAGAGGAGCCCACCTACGAGGTCGAGGAAGGACCGTGTACAACACATTCAGGGCGGCTGCTCCGCCTTCCCACATTCCGGCTTATGGAGGGTGAGCATCCTTTCTTGCTCTTGTCCTGTTGTCATTTCTTCCTCTTTGGTCACTCCTTCTCTCTTTCCCTTATCCAACGGCAAGTTCCGAATCTCTGTGCGCAACGTCAGTGGTGAATGCCAGCATCGCCTACCAGCGATAACACACTCCCCCACATCCACAGCATGCCGAGTCAACAGGCATGGCTCCAGCACATGTGCGTTTGCACAGACTGGGGAATGACTGTGAATTTGGCCCTGTACTGTGGTGTCACTGAGCGAGGCTGTGCACATGGTGGAATGGGAGGTTCTCTACTTCAAGTTAAACTGGACTTTACCCAGTTTCCAAAAAATTAAGAAGAGTTTGGGGAAGAGAGGACCCTCCTCCCAGCTCCAGCAGCAGCTCTGGCTGACCCTCCCTGGCTGAACGCTCTGGAGACAGGCCAAGCAGAGCTGTGTATTGTGGGAAGTCAGATCTGATTTGCCACTATGTTGTTGGTCCTTTTTTAAATTTATTTTGCTCTTTATAACTGAAAGCAAATGGACACTAAGGAGGCTGGCTGGAAATCTATTTAAGCATGGGAGCAGATAGATTTTCCTCCTGCTCACACTAGTCAGGTTTTCGTGTAAATGCAGTACACACTTTAACTTAATTTGCAAAAACAATGCAAAAGAGTTTTCTTCCTCCACCGTTATGCAAATATTAGGAGTTGAACGCTAGTCAGGTGTCATTAGACCTCTGCAGAAGAAGAGACATCGAGATGACGTTGTTAAAAGAGCGCCAGTCAAAGCTGAAATTATGGAAAACCATGATGGAAATATAACGTCTCTGTTTGTTTCATGTACTAATGTTAATAATAGAGTCCTCATCGATCTACACAGATCAGACATTTTTATCTGCCGCTGTTTTTCAATTCTTCGGCGGAACAGAAACATGCTTCATGTGTGTCATCATTTAATCACTATGTCTGCTCCCATTTTATTTAGTCTTTGTCCAAGATTTTGATTATTTTTTGACATTCCTTCTTTTAAAAAAAAAAAGTGAGAGCAGCAGAGTGGTGAGTATGACATGACTCTGTTGCTGCACTGATGGAATTAGTGGTGTGGAAATGTACACTATACTTTTATCAAGACAACACGGAGGAGGTGTTGAATTTATATTAACATCAAACAGCATCAACAGAAAATAAAAACACATGCAGCTTCTTACTAAAATATAAAGATACTCATAAAACACGGGGGAAGTTAAGGTAAGTACGTATTGTAAGTCTAAAAGTCTCATGGAGCAATATCTGGGAATATATGGGCTATTATTTATTAGTGTATGAAATGGAACTAACCCAATACACAACACCCTCCATCCACCATACATGTGTGGGTGCCATCATAATGCAGTGCTGACAGCAGCGTCCTGCTCGTGTTATTGGAGGCTAGATGAGGAATGCTTCCTCATTCTCTCTCTCACACACACTTTTAATCTCAGCACTAACGGTCATTCAGCGCTTTCATATCATCAGACAGACCAGGACACAAGAATGGAGCAACAACATTATGATCAGATGTCTTTGTCATGCATTGTTTCAGCAAACCTATCTCCAGTAGTCCGTGTTAAGGTGGTGTTTAAAGATACACCCCCAGGTTTTCTAGTGCTCTCAGCTAACTTGATGTTTAGAAACTTAGCTTTTTTAAATTTAGAAAATAACTTTGCAATGAAGGTCGGTGTATTAATCACCGTTAGTACAACTCAGCCTATGAATACAGTTGTATAATATCCATCAAGTCCTCCAACCCTTACGACCACATAGAGTGTTTATTCCTAACCTCTAATACGGCCCACAAGAGTGTTTCCTAAATAAGCGCTCCTACTGGTGGCAGGCGATATGACTCCAAAAACAACAGAATAGCTCGTATGCAATAACGTATGAAAAGCATATGTAGGTGCACCAGACCTTAGTCCTCCCGGTGACAATAAAAAAGCCATGGTTAACGCTGTGAAGCACTCGCAGTTTGGTTATGTTTAGGCACCAAAACTACTTGCTTAGGTTTAGGAAAAGATCACGTTTGGGACGACAGATCAAAAATGTACAAAAACTGCCGGCACTAGATATCAAACAAAAGTAGAACATATGGTATGAAGTTGCTGTGAGCTAAAATCACCACCTGCAAGAGGATAACGTTATCGCAGAGCTTGACTGGACAGCTGCCTCCATCTCACTCAGGCTTCCCTTGGGTCTGGGTTCGCCTGTACCTGTCTCAGGCATCTTCTTCGAGGAGCACTCGCTGTGTTTCTGGGGCCTGAGAGGAGAGAGGAAAGTAGTTAATGCCTGATGAGGATTTATAACCATGGCAAATGTAACAGTGTGTGGATTGTTTTTATAATATACGACATACTTTTTATTTCCAATTATGACCTACAGGCAGAGTAGCTTAATTTTTTACAAATATCTATTAATCTTTTACTCATTATTAAGACAGCCCATGTTTAGATCCTGGAGGAATGATGACTCCTTTTTCCAGTAAGCTGATTGGACAGCGGTCAGGCTATTGATCTGACCCTCTGAAGCTGGTTAGCTGTGTAGCATAGGTTACCATGGTAATCTACCCTGGTTGAAAGTGTGCCAGCTTCATGGCACCGGAAAACCCGAATTAACCCTAACCCACTAACCTCACTACATGGAACAGGCCCCAGCTGAGCTGCTGATGGAAGTTGCAAATTAAGTGTGCTGAATCCTCCTGTCCTTGAAAAGTTGGACTCCAGAAAGTCCAACGCTCGTCGACATTAAAACCTTTACTACTCGGGGCGGCCCGGTAGCTCGCCTGGTAGAGTGCATACCATTAAGGCTGAGTCCTTAGCGAAGCGGTTGATTCACTCTCTCAACCACATTTCCTGTCTCTCTCCAGCAACCACTATCACAATAAGGCAGAAAGGTAAAAAAAAAAATTATTTAAAAAAGTTAGTATTATCATCCTCAAAATACCTTTTGGCATATGAACACAAACCTAAATTAAATAAAATGTTAAGCAAAACAAATGAAAGCTAAGTTTTAGTTGCGTTATTAATATAAAATGTAATATTAGCATGTATATATATATATATATATATATAAATGGCAAGGACATTCTTTTTTTCTGTTTCTCCCCAGTGGCTTGTATTAGATCTTCATGCTCATTGAATACTTTATTTTCTTTTTTAGAAACAAACCTCAGTATAAATCTGATGCTGCTGAATTTGCCTTGTAGCTGTATGATATTTGTAAACCTGTGTTTGGACCTTCCCAGCCTCCTTAGGCAGCCATTAGAGAAGAGGGAGGTGCCTGCTGTATTCCCCCTTTGCCTCAGCCCCTCTTATGTCTTTTTTCTTTGGTAATTTTTTTGAACAATGGAGACTGGGAGTTGATGGTAGGTAGCCCAGTGCCTGCATGTCAACATGCACTAATATGGATGTTTTTGTTTTATTGTGTGTTTGTTTGTTTGTTTGTGTTTGCATCCTCTGCAGTGTTGTTTACCAGGATGGATTTTATGGTGCAGATATTTATGTAAGTATTATTTACCAGTATGACATTGCATGCTACACAACCATCTCTGTGGTTTTCTGCCCTGTTGCACATCCGTCTATAGGCTTACTCACATCACTTCACCTTCAGCTTGGGGAGCAGATAGCTGCTCATGTCACTGTCTGCACTTTTTTACGGCCCCCGCAAAGAGAATATAGGCTACAACCAACAGGCGCTGTGGCAAGGCACAACCAAGAGGCAAAAACAACAGTGTTTTACAGGTGCAAGAACACAGACTGCAGCTACCCACACAGGGGTGAGAAAATAATTAGACTTTAAAAGTGGAAAAATAACTTGTATAGGAATCTCACAGTTTGATTTGGCTTTGATTTTTGGTGTTGTGATGAGATTTAGAATCATTTCTTGATATGAAAAGTATAAAAAGGCACAATATTCAGGCTTCATTCACTCATGTTGTGATGTGAAATATAGATAAGAGAGCGAACCAGCACAATCACATGAAGAAAAGAAAAGGTTTGCAATAACAACAATAAATAAACTGGAAAAAATCGTGGCTTAAAAAAGGTTCAAAGATTTGGTTTAAGTACTAATGCTTACTGTGATGGTGAACGATAGAACCACAAGCACACATGGTGGAGGCGTCAGTGACGTCTTTGATAGCTCCCATAACATCCGACCTCCTTGCCTCCCCATTAACCCTCGTGCTCCTGCCATAGGGATTGATTGCCATGCTGCAGTCAGAACATTTAATATTCATTAGCGTCATTGGCAAAAGGATCAAGAGCCCCTGATGCTGTGTTTGTGTTTATTGAAAAAGCGGCACATTAGAAGCGTGTTCAGTCAATTCAAATCGCAGATTAAGATACAAAGCGAGCTCTGCCATAACAGAAAGGATCACACTATTGGAAAATGCAGATGAAGAACACGACAGTGTAAGTTCTCTGATAGTGTTCAGGTTATCTGTGTTATTTGAACACAGGCTTGCTTTGGAGACAAGCCTTTGTTTTTAATTACTGATCCCTTGCAAATCTCACTGTTAATTTGCCGTTAGTGAAATGCAACACTTCCTGCACAGATGTGGCACATTAAACGTCTTCCAGTGGGTTCACCTTCCTGGCAGGCTTTTAAAGGAAAACGTTTGCAGGAAACGTTAAGTTTTGTTGACGATAGCTTAAGATCGATGAGAAATGAGCAGTTACCGGGTGCAACTCCAGTTCTATGAGTACATGTTTCAATTCAATTCAGTTTTATTTATATAGCACCATATCGTAACAAAGTTATCTCATAGCACTTGTTCATATAGGGCAGGTCTAGACCGACTCTTTATTACAGATACCCAACAATTCCCACCATGAGCAGCATCATCATTGTCATTCGCAGCACTAAGGCTGTCATTATCAATGTTCACATGAATATTAAAATCACCTACAATAATTAATTTATCTTAAGGACTAAACCTGATGAGAACCCTGAGAATTCAGATGCAAATTCAGAATACGGTCCAGGAGCGAGGTACACTATAACAAATAGAACTGGCTGTAATGTTTTCCAATTTAGGTGTGAAAGACTAAGAACAAGGCTTTCGAATGAGTTATAATTTAGTTTGGGTTTAGGGTTTATTCTTAGGCAGCAGCTCCGCCTCCTCGGCCTCGAGGAATGTGACTTAATGTGACTGGCGTGGGTGGTATTTTGTTAGTGAATTAACAAATACAGTTAATTAGTTACAGTTATAGCAGTGCTTTTCTTCACTAAAGATCTCTCTACACAACATGACAGGGATGCAGTGAGCGCAGTTGGCCAGTAGATAAGTATTCAACATTACAGGGAGGAATAGTACAAGAAGTGAGGTGCTAGTTTAGAGCTGCAGACTCCAGGTTTTCACTGTGTTTTCTGTAAACCAACACACCTCCAATGTGTCACCAAAGTGAACTACTACTTGTACTCTCTGTGTTGTCCTCTGGAAAACAACCCTGTGAAAAGTCATTTGACATGGTTTCTTACTGATGGAACCGCTGCTACGTCACAATTACTTTTCCATGTGAGTGATTAGGACAGGTAATGTCACCCGCTATTCCCTGCTGTTTTTTACCTGTTTTTTTGTAGGGACAGGCCTTGATTTGTTCATGGTGGCCACATTTTTATTCTAAGAAACATGTGAACAAGTATGTTGAAGTTGGGAATGTTGTCTGTAGCCATTGAGAATTTTACTTTTGTGCAATTAGTGTAATGAAGGCAGCGCCACAGCATGAGTGCGGGCCCTTGTGGCTGAAAACACTCAAAGTCAGTGAAGATGGATGGACAGACAGGAAGAAGAGTCCTGCTCTGCCTTTCTTTCCTTCAGTGAATCAGCAAATGTGATGGATTGGAACGTTCCCTGTGTGAGACTGTGTGTGCGTGGAGTGGCCAAACCGTGACCATATGCACACACACAACAACTATTAATCCCCTTCCCAAACAAAATCAGTGCACACATACACCCGCCTGCACAAAGAGCTGCAGGGTTGCCATTAGTCACTCAGCCATTAGTGACAGTCCACAGTGGCTGGTGACCAACACAGGCCAACCTGTTCATCTTCCTGCCATGGCCCATCATCACACGCACTACGTATCACTTACTCGCCTCCACGGTTTATAGTGGTAATAATGCATTGCTCATGTCAGGACAGATACACTGTCTCAGTTGTCGAGCGTGAAAGGGTGGAAGGTGAAATGAAGTGAGAAGTGTCGGAGTTGTCACTGAGCCTGGAAGAGAGAAAAATGGCTTTTGTTTTATGATGAATTAAGGCAGGGGTCCTCATTCATGTTCCATTCAAAGCCAACAGTCTGCTGGCTTTCAGTGGAAACAGAATGACTACCAATCTATAATGCTTACAATTTAACAAAAATAGCTAAATAAAATGTAAAACAAGAGTAAAATTCAATACAAAGGTGGTGGATGGAATAAATAAACAGATGTAGATATTCTTAAAGTCTTATCGATTGTGGCAGAGAGAGTTCAGTGCACTACAACGTCTGAAAATGGAAGAAAAAGAAAAAGAGACAAAATATGTTCACCAATTTGACAACATACAGCATAAAGCTTATGCAGAAGGAAGCACGCTGCACATAGGAAAATATAAGCAACAAAGAAATGCTGCAAGTCATATAACGCAAGACAGAACTTTTCAGGGTCAAGACAAAGAAGCCTCAAGTAAAGTTCAAGTCCTAAACATGTCATTTTGGGCCCACAGTTGGTAAAGGAGATTTACAAAAGTAATCAATGCTTTTTAGAATTGGTATTTATAACTCCCATACTTTGTCCCCATGCCTGCGCAGCTTTCCACTCAGAGTCCAAAGACATGCAGGTCAGGTTAGTTGGTGACTCTAACCTGCACACAGGTGACTGGGTGTCTCTTTGTGATGGCCATGTAATTGTCCACAGCCCACCTAATGAACTGTGCAACTTTTAAAAGTTAAATGACCCAGTGTGCCTTTATACAGTGTCTTATTATTATGAGTATTTGTCATTTCTGAGATACAGTAAATGCTTGCGTGTTTTTGTTGACCACAGCATACTGTAGTTGTGCATCTTTCCATCCTGGTTGTGCAATGTGATTGGCTGCTTTCATTGATTCAAATTATATCTGTCTGTCCGGAAAATTAACAGCTTGTTTCTATAACAACATCACTTTCCATCTATGGGCTTGGGGACAATCAAGTCATTCCAAACGAAGAGGCTACAGTGCCAGGGAGATCAGGGGTCAATGCTGTTAAATTCAAAGCCCAGTTACACATTGTTTGACTTTGTCAAGTTCCGTGTTCATGACTCAAGTCAAAGTCATGTGGCTAAAAACGCTAAACACTGATGAAGTGTAGTTAGGAAAAGGCTTAAGCTAGCCTTTTATGACCAATAATAACCGTTTATAACCAATATTTCCTAGCACTGAAATGTTAAAAATAAATAAATAGAGTGCCATGGTGACCCAGGGATTTGCTACATGCCATTCCCTCACCTCACTTCCTGTCTACCCTCCAATGAAGTCTTCAAATGTCCTAAAAAATTCCAAACAACACAGAATTTTCTTTTAGCACATTTACCAACATCTTTGGCGTTGGTATGGTAGGGTATGGTATGGTATGGTAGGGTATGGTTGTGTAGGGTAGGGTATGGCAGGGTATGGTATGGTAGGGTAGGGTATGGTTGTGTAGGGTAGGGTATGGTTGTGTAGGGTAGGGTATGGTAGGGTAGGGTAGGGTATGGAATGGTATGGTATGGTAGGGTAGGGTATGGTTGTGTAGTGTAGGGTATGGTATGGTAGGGTAGGGTAGGGTATGGTTGTGTAGTGTAGGGTATGGTAGGGTAGGGTAGGGTAGAGTATGGTATGGTATGGTATGGTAGGGTAGGGTAGGGTATGGTATGGTATGGTTGTGTAGTGTAGGGTATGGTATGGTATGGTATGGTATGGTATGGTAGGGTAGGGTATGGTAGGCTATGGTAGAGTAGGGTAGGGTAAGGTATGGTAGGGTATGGTGTGAATGGTTGTCTTCAGCCTCTGACATGTCTGACAAGTAGCTTTTGCGCACTTACAGCCACCACAGAACACAAACACTTGCCTAAAAACATATTAAGAGGACACCATTCCTGAGGATTAGTTTGTTAATAAAGTATTTTATTGATAAACCAAATAATACTGCGCATTGCCCAAAACTATGGGAGTCTGGAGGCCTGGCCAAGCATAACAAAATGAGGGAAGACGGGGACACCCACATAGTGGGCCGTTGGACCCAGACCTTGCCCACCCAAACCTACCAAATCAGTGCTCAAAAGAAAGAAACACAAAACAAGGAACCAAAAGAACAACACACTGAAGGATCAGAAGGCTGTTTTGCCTGTGAAATAAGGGCCAGCCATTGCCTAATTCCCTGATCAGGTACACCGGAGAAAGGGAGAGGGAAGGAAGGAAGGAAGGAGTACACAAGAACAGGGGGGAGGGCATGACGTTTGTGTTGCATTTCATTTGCTGTGTGTTCTGCATGTTTGTGTTGTCAAAATGGTGCATGTGTTTGTAACGTTTTATTAATTTGCTTGCTTTTGTCCGGTTGCAGCTTTTTCAGCTCGCAATACTAAAATTATCTAGCGTCTTATACCTTATTTTAAAGTGGCATTAATAGATTCTTTTTGCCTACGTGGGTGGGCGCAGCAGAACAAGCCTCAAACACAACATTTACATATTATCATGTAATAAGGTTGTTACGCCGTATGTGTCCGGCAGACAAAGAGCAACATTAGCATTTATTTGGAGTCGTGTTTGTGTCCCTTGATGAATGTGAAACCAACATTCACTCTCCGTTTAGCTCTGTTCTTGTTCTCCACCAATGCCTGAAAAAGACATCTTGCTCTTTAGCTGGTGAACGTAGTGCAGCATTTAGCAGCTAGTCTCTGACATTGTCTGTCTGCTGTTTGGTGTCGGCCATTAAACTAAACAGACGAGGTAAAACAGGCTAAAACTCTCCACAGAGATGGGGGGATCTGCAGAGATCATTTCTTTGTAGCTTCATGACAAATAGTTCCACCTTTCACACTATAGACAACACTGGAGACAGTACAGGAGCCACTGAGTATATTAGCTGATGCTTTGATGCCGACAGTAACCAACGTCATGTCACGCAGCACTGTGGCAGCACTACAGTGGGAAATATAGTGCTGGCATCAATAAGACTTACACAGGATGCTCCATGACTGAATAACACATGAACAAATGCATATTAAAGTAAAACAAGCAAGAAATAATTAGGTTTCAGTTGTCTCTGGAAAGCATGGACAGTTTAACATACTATACGGAAAATATAACTTCTTATTCCAAAGCTTAGAAACTTTGGCAGAGGATCATCTCTGAGCCGGTTCAGTCTAAGACAGCATGTCATTATTTTGACACACAAGACAGAGCCAGGCTATTGGACAAAACAGTCACAAAAGGAAGCAAATTCACTGCAACTGACTGTAGTGATTCTCCTTAGCTTTGCCTCAGAGTGCACAGGTTGAAGAGGAATGTTGATCCAAAAATCTCAAAATGAATTGGTGACAAAGGATTACCTTGCCTTAAGTCCCTCCAAGGCTAAAACTTCATACGTTAACCCAGATTCAGAATTTGAATCTTTTGAATTTTAAACTCTCAGAACACGTGAATAACAATGCAGGTCCTTTGAAATAAATTAAAAAGATGTTTATTTTGCCAAATTAGTTTGGTCACAATACCTTCATCTGAGGTCATGTGACTTCCTATTATTATGACATTTAATTAAATTATTTAAATATTACAAAAACATTACCACTAATAATAAAACAAAACCAAAAAAAAAAAAAAATACAACCCATTGCACTATTCCAGCCAAAAGCAATTCTGATTTCAAAATAATATTCAGAAATGTTCTAGCGCATTTTTGCACACTTTTCCAAATGACTTAATCTGAAGCAAGATTGTACAACACATCAACATCAATATAAATTACACTTTCATATACAGCAGAAACTGACAACACATTCTGATTCGTTTCTAATTTATACACATACAGAATCACATGGAAAGGCCCCACTCACTACCCTATGCCCATCACATTTTAAGATCCAATTACATGTTATAATGTTCCTATAAATGATGATTAATTATTCATTATTAAATACTTTAATACAATAGAAAACCTCTCCTTTACAGCTTTTGATTAGCTGATTAATTTCACAGGTGCATGAACAGATTAGAGGCAAACCTTTAAATTTATACAAACACCACCACGGGGATGTAGAACCACACAAGTGTTTACTGTACATCATGGGACAACCCTGGTGGTAACCTTCCGTGCTTTATGTCGGGTCAGTGAATGGATTGCAATGGAAGCCTGTGGGTTTGTCTGCTTTGCCAGCGGCTGATTTCACTGCCAGCCACAACCACAGTTTGTCTCCAGATGCAGATTTACCTGCAGCCTCAGGATAGTATTCAGCAAAGTAACACTGTCAGAGAGTTGACGCAGCATCTGATAGACTCACTAGTTTCTTTTGTGCACCATAATCTGGATTATTACTTGTTTTCCTAATTTAAGTTTTATTTGACATTCACCAACATCATCTTTCTTTATTTTCTTATTATGTGACTAACCCACAGATCAGTCAGTCAACTGAACAGGCCAACAGTAAGGGACAAGTTCATTTCGGGAATTCAGGGAGCTAATTGGTTGCTTTCACCAGGGCTGTAGCTACTGAGGGCATGTCCTCAGCTATTTTGGAGGTGTTACATTCTACAATTAAAAACTTTAAAAAATTATATGCTGATTCTAGTATTTTTAGACTTTGTGTTGTATTTTTTCTCACAGAAGAAACAGATGTGAATTTATTATATCCTGCGAAACACGTCTCCCATTTTAATCACACATGAAAAATATCACAGCAGCATTTCAAATATGATGAATTCACACAAAAGAACATGTTGGATTTGTACAGCTTACATGTGAAATAAAATGTTTCACATATGAAACGTGTGTGAAATGTATGTGATATTTACATGGACTGTTTCTGTAAGGGTGTATTTAACTACTTTAAGGCCAACAACATTTATAAATAAATACATAATTTTGTATCTCTCCACATTAATTGTATTTTTGGCAATGTCAAGTTGGCTTAGAAACAATGAAGAAAAAGAAAATGTACCACCGGCAGATAGACGTGGCTGATATTGAGAAATCCTACCAGTTGCTGGAAAAGGCTGGACTGAAAGACAGCACAGAGGCACTAATCATGGCAGAACAGGAACAGGCTCTGAACACAAGATCAATACAGGTCAGGATCTACTACACCAGGCAGGACCCCAGGTGCAGACGGTGCAAAGATGCCCTGAGACAATCCAGCACATAACGGCGGGGTGAAAGATGCTAGCAGGCAGGGAACACATGGAACGCCATAACCAAGTGGCTGGCATAGTATACAGGAACATCTGTGCCAAGTCTGGGCTGGAAGTCACAATGGGACACACTCCCGAAGGTGGTTGAGAATGACCATATAAGATCCTGGAGAGGACGTCCAGATACAGACTGACAAATGACTATGGTGAACCATCCGGACATAGTAGTGGTGGACAAACAGCAGAAGAAGGCAGCAGTAATAGATGTAACAATCCCAAGCGACAGCAGCATCAGGAAGAAGGAACAGGAGAAGCTCGAGAAACACCAAGGCTGAAGAAGAGCTGGAGAAGATGTGGAGAGTGAAGGCAACAGTGGTCCCCGTGGTAACCGGAAAACACTCGGGGCTGTGACCCCCAAACTGGGAGAGTGGCTCCAACAGATTCCGGGAACAACATCTGAGAGCTCTGTCCAGAAGAGTGCAGACCTAGGAACAGCTAAGATACTGGACCCTGGACCCAGGCCTCTGGTAGAGGACCCGAGCTTGAAAGAAGAACAGACCACCTGAAGGGGCGAGAGGGGGATTTATATATATATTAAAAAAAATTTTTTTTTAAAACTAAAAAGAATATAATGGATTTCATGACTTTCAATACTATGTTGTGCTGGTTTATGAAATGACATCAGAACATCTCCACCCTTCATCTTTAAATAAATAAACAGAAGGACATTTAACATCCACGTGGCGTGGCCTGATGGAGATAACAGGGGGAGGGGAGCTTGGGTTGTAGCGACGTAGATATTAAGTCTATTATCTGTTCCGCTCTCTAGAGAGGACGTTGGCTGTAATGCACCTGGATGCCAACTGCCGTAAAACTAGAGGAAGAAGAAGGGACGTGGTCTGATGGAGAAAACAGGACGTGGTCTGATGGAGAGCTTGGACTTTCACAGGGTGTGTCCACGGGGGCCAGGTCAGTCTGCTGCAGCCACAAGGGGCAGGGTTGGAGCCTGACATGGGGTTAGGGGGCAGGCACAGCAGGGGTCACCTATTGAATGGCCTGGGACTGCCATGTGGAGAAAGCAGGAGCTTAAGGCAAAGCAAGCAATGGTCTTAACCGTTCCGTTATCTAGCTGCTTTACAGACCTATTGTCACAAAATGTGTCATTCTATGATGTCATTCTGATAACATGGTTAACTATTTAGCTCATGTTTTCATTGTTAAAATATGTAACTTTATTTCAGTTACCAGAACTATTTAAAATGTCTTACCATCTCCTGCACGGTGACAGCTATGGCCTTGGCTGTCTTAACCATAGTAGTCTGGTAGTCCACGAAGGTGCCTTCAGGTTCAAGTGCAGGCGTGTCTTCCATTTTATTGATGGCATTAGTGATGGAGTTGACCATGCCACCCACAGCACCTGCTGCGCTGGCTGCCTCAGCCAGAGTGGCCCCCAGGTCATCTACTGCTTCCTTCATCATCTGCACCGACTCCTCCAGGGCCTCCTGCATGTGTGCTGCCTGCAGGAATTCAACCAGACTGTTCAGCCAACTCAGCAGCACAATTCAAAATGCAATAAAAGATGTCAAATAGACTCATGAAACAGTGGAAGTGGAAAAATGCACTTTGGGCTAACATTAATACTGCGCTGCAGAAAGGCCAGGACGTGTGCGATCGCCAGGTGTGACGACACAGCTGCTTCCCTGATGTTCTCTCCTCTTAAAACGAAAGCTCGGAGGTGAAGCTGCACCTTCCTGTCAGGCTGCATCACAGCATGTTCCAGTGTTTTTCTAATGATTTCACCCTTCTGACACTTGAAATGAATAAACTCAAAAAGTGTTTTCTATGTCACAGTCAATTTAATAGTTAAATGAGTTTTATTAATGTATTCATTATTAGGGTTATCTTTTTTTAACGATTCTGATTCCGAGTCCGATTCTTGTTATCGATTCCGGTTCTTAACGATTCTTTCTTTGAGGGGCGGGGTCAAGACAGGTGGAGGTGCTGGCTGTTGTTTGGCTGAGGAGGAAAGTAAGCACATCAGGCACGCTACACGCGTTAATTTGCATACCGTGCTGGCGAAGATGTTTTATCATATTCGTAGTGCATCCTCCCTTGCACAAAATAAGTTTGGCACAGATGTTGCACTGTGCCGACCCATCAATTTTCCCAACAAAATGAAGCCACGATTTAAAAAAGAAATACAAGCGCAAATTTGCATGCATTCCATGCGTGCACAGCTTTGTGGACCAATAAACGGACAGATTTTGTGGACCAACCATGGTTGGACCAAAATGCATTTTGCAAGTGATATTTGTTTAGGAATCGAAAAGCGGAATCGAAATAAAAATTTCATAACGATTCCTTTGGAATTGGAATTTTGGAACCGGTTTTCGATTCATACCAGAAAAACCCACCAAAATGTCATCAATGAACCTTTTAAAAACTAGTGTGTGTTGTTTTCATGGGTTAACAACAATAAAACTTTACTCCAAAAAACACAGAAACACATTTACATCATTTGAAGCAAATGGTGATCCATTTAAAGTAGTTTGATTCTATAAATACATTTAATTTATTGTCAAATACAAAATAATTTAGACTGAACTTATGAATCAAAAAATCAAGTGGAACTTCCCTCCCATAAGCTGCAGTCTCTGTCACATGATGTGTGGTACTTTGTATGTCTAGATATCCTAGTAATCAGCCTGTTTTAGGACGACCTCCAGATTGGATTGAGATTTCAGAGGACACTAAACAGAGATGTTCATGTTGGTCCCACACTGTTCAGAACCACATACTCAGAGTATTCATAGTATTCATACTAAGCATGACATCAAACTGAGAATGCAGTGAGAAATACCCAGATGTATACTAGATTAGCAAACATGACTGAGTATGCAACGTGAGCTTACTGGACACACTCAACTGCCCCAACATGCACTGCATCTTTTTGCTTGGCTGGTATTGTTGTTATGGATACGGTCATGTGATGCAGTCTCAAAATTAAAGGGTTGTGTGTCATCTGGCCAGCTCTATATGATGAGTGCGTCAGTACCTTGGGGTTTCCTCCAGCCTCCTTGGCAGTGTAGAGCATCTGCAGGGCGGACTCTGTCAGGGTTTTGGTCTGGTCTAAGACAGCCATTTGCTGTTGGCTGCTGAGGATCTTGGACGCTGTGCCAATGGCTGCCATGATCAGGGGCTCAAAGTAGCTGGCCATCTGTGACACCTGTAAGTGTGCGGGGAGCAAATTATACACAACGACAAGTTGAAGCTAGAGAAATAAAAGCAACATGCCCGTTAGTCTGTAGACGGACCAGCAGCCTCCTGTGTTTTACCTTGTGTCCCAGCTGGGAGGCCTCAGAGCGAGCAGCCACAGCTACAGGATCAATCAAGTTATTGATCTCATGGACTGAGGCAGCCATCTGCTCATGGAGGTTCTGCAACATGCACACATAGAAGATGAATTAATACACCTTCACACACTGACCTTCATTCTCTATGGCTGCCATTACACTTGGCATAGATGTCAGAGCTTCTTCATCGTTTGATTGGCTGACTACACTTCTTACATTATGACACAATGATAGAAAGTGTCCTGCATTAATTGTGACCATTATAGAGGTTGGACTAGGTGGTGCTGCTGCATGAAAAACAATACTTAATATTGGAGCACGGAAGTGTTACAAAATCATCTTGACACCCGAGCAAATTCCATTTGCTGAAGAATGCTATGGGCCACGGATGAAAGCACTGGAAAAAGCCAGCAAGTGAACCTTGAGTTTATTTTCTTTGTTAAAATACCCTAAAGTCTCCACTTTGTAGCTTTTCAGAGCTGCATCTCACGTCTTCAGTAAAGAGAAGTGGCCCCGGTGTAATCAGACTACGGTGGACCTTCAAACTTACAAAAACAAGAAATGTGACACCGCATACACTGAAGGTGTAGACATCAATTCAGTCTTTGCTTTTCTTACACAGAAAAGGTCTAAGAGCATTTAAGATGACAAACGAAAGACAAATGTGTTGGAAAGAGAGAGAGCTTCACTTACACAGGAGGTTCCTGCCTTTCAACGAGTGTACTGACTGTGTGTGTGTACCTCCATGGAGATGTCCTCTCGGGGTTTGAGATGCTGGCTTATGGCAGCCAGAGACGCCTGGTCGACCTCACGGATGCAGCCGTTCAGCACCTCAATAGCATCATCACATTCTCTCTGACCAGGAGCCTTTTCTCTGCACAAACACACACGAGACGAGACGGACGGAGGACACGTGATTAGCGTCGCTCATCAGCGATAACTAAAGCGATGGGGCACCTGGGGACTTATAATCCTCTCTTCAATAGATAAGTAGAGAAACAATATAACTTCATATTTCCAGGTCATGTTGAACAAGTGGCAGACCTTACTCTAACGTGTCAGTCACACGATGCTGTTGCTACATCTGTTGCTATGGTATCACAGCAACCTAAACCAAATTTCTAGCAACAAGTGCTTGTTTTTTGGTCTCTTACTTCCTGTTGTGTCATGTTGGTCAAGATCAGCAGCTTGTGATCATCTTCCGCCTGACAATTTATTAGATAACTGAATGGTTTTAGAATCTAGTGAACAGTTTGAGGCACCGACGGAGCTGGAAGAAAATCAGACTTTCTTCTATGACAGCCGGACAAAACAACTATGCAGCAGTGCTAATTACATCGGTTCTGAAATCCATTCAGAACTAATAAACACATTATCAATGATTAAATATTCATTAGTCAAAGTCAGCTGGCTTTGTGATTGTGAAGAATGCCAATAACGTTAAGACGTTTCTAACCTGCATCCTCATACAGAGCTCCTGACCCTTTTCACCATAGACAGAGCTACTGCAACACACAGTAATCTGCTATCGATGGATGATGGATGTGGTGTGCAGGCCTCATGACCTGCTCATACATGTGGATGGGTGTTCCATGGCTGATCCAACCAGGATCATGACTTTTTACTTGCATTTAGCGTAGACAGTAATATCAATCAGAAGCTAACAGACAAACAGAAAGTGGAACAAAGGAGAAAAGGGGCAGGCCTCGTACGGTCACTACAGTCAGTTCTCTCGGTACTCGACTCAGATTCCCTTCCTGCACGCCTGCTAACAAAGCTACTAAAGATGCTAAATGTGGACGTGGCTCTGCTAAAGGTGGAGGTACCAATAAGACTCAGATCACTGAGCGGAGAGGAGCTGCAGCAGTGGCGGCAGCAGAGTTTACCTCATGTTGGTGATGAGTTTCTTGATTGAGTCAGACACAGTCCTGGAGTGTCCAGCCAGCACTGACCACTTGGGGGGGTCCTTGGGGTTGACAGCCAGAGAGCGGGCAGTCTGGATCAGGCCGGTGGAGCTCTCCAGCATGGTCTTTGCTGCTGCCACGATGGGCTCCATGGCCGCATGACCCTGAGGACGGTGAGTGGACAGAATGAAAACGACTCACTAGAGTAAGAAATACTGAATCACACAATACAAGTTACAGGTGGCATCCAGGTACACGCACTTCATAATGCTTCCCCTCCTACTTACTAACTAACAGGGAAACAACTCGGCACAAAACAGTAGTAGTCGCACACTCCAACTGCTTCCTGCTGACAGTTAGTGATCACTGTCAGATCCTGCTTCCAAATGAATGTCTGAGTGAACCCCCTGGTTCAGGTGAGCACGTACCTCAGGGCTGATCTGAGCAGGGATGCTGGCGAACTCTGGGCTGGAGGCAAAGGCAGTCAGGTTGTCCACAGCTTCTATCAGAGGACCAGTGGCAACCTTACACTTCTCCCTGTTGTCCTGGTTGAAGGCTCCATCCAAAGCCTGCGCACAGGGGACATGGCATTTAGCAATACTGGTTGTATTGGTATGTCCCTGGGACTAGACTGGCTCTGATCAAAGACCATTACAGTCTTGGATCAGAACATCTTAAGGTGTACGGTTTTTTAGGCTGTAATACTACATGGTCTTAGGTTTGCTGTGTGGGAACTGGATTATAGACAAATTAGCAAAATGAAACATATAGGCACAAACTTGCATCATCATCATGACAGTTGGTACTGCGCTTTATATTTCGGCAAAAACTAGTTGACACACAGAAAGACCTTTCAGGAACCTTGAACTGAAAAAAGTCCCTGATCTTGATGTAGGACTGTCCAAAGGTTCTGAACCTTTAGGGGCGGAGTTTGCAGGGCTGACGTCACTGATTGGTCAAACGCTATCTGCTTCATTCACAAAACGAGGAAGTACAAGCCTGGCTGTTAATAAAGGTTACAAACAAAGTTAGGAATTGTTGTCAGCTTCCTGACTCAAAATTAAAATGAGAGAGAGAGAGAGAGAGAGAGAGAGAGAGAGAGAGAGAGCTGAGAACACGAGCAAACGAGGCTCCCAGCCTTAGGTTAGGGCTCCCAGCGCCAGGCTCCCAGCGCCAGGCTCCCAGCGTCCGGCTCCCAGCGCCAGGCTCCCAGCGTCAGGCTCTCAGCGTCAGGCTCCCAGCGTCAGGCTCCCAGCGTCAGGCTCTCAGCGCCAGGCTCCCAGCGTCAGGCTCCCAGCGCCAGGCTCCCAGCGCCAGGCTCCCAGCGCCAGGCTCCCAGCGCCAGGCTCCCAGCGTTAGCCCAGACACTTGCTTTCATTCAGTACATATTTATTGTTTGCTTTTCATTGAGTTGATGATGGACTTGTAGTACAAACCTTTATGGACTTGACCAGGTTGGCAGTGGTGTTGGCCACCTCTTTGGCTGACTGGACAAACTGCCTCTTGGCAACAGGGTTGAGCGTTTTGGAGGAGGCCAGGCGGCAGGCGTTGCACAGTGCAGAGGTGTGTTTGGCCACAATGGTGGCTGCAGAGAGCACCTGGGCAGAGAGACAGAGGATGTATTCAGCCACATTCCACTCAAGACCAAGAAAACTGATGAGGAAAGTGGTCAGTGGTGTGATGTTGCAGTGAGGTCAGCATGTACCTGGGATTGGGTGCAGGCTGGGTCCACCAGGTTCTGGCAGGCCATCTGAATAGACTGATTAGCCCGGGCAAACTGGCTGGGGTCCACCAGGCCTTTCTGACCTGCTGAACTGTTGGGGTCTGACACTCCCACTAGATAGGCAGCCTACGGACATCAGCAGATCACTGGTCAGTTTACATTTCGTCAGAATTACTTGCCAGCTACTCCATGTGTCCCTGAGCGGATGTGTCTGGGTGGTGTCAGACCAGGGTAATAATAAAGTAACCTTTTACCTGAGCAGCTGCTTCAGTCAGACCACACAGGGCTTTGGAGCCAGCACTGACTGAATCACCAAACTCTGGCAGGTTGGAGTTCTTGGCATTGTGGGAAATGCCAGCCATGGACTCACCAAGGACCTGTCAACAGGAAACAGACAAGTGACTGTTTGGACAATGTTGTCATTGTGTCTTTTTATGTTTCTTGTGCTGAGCAAGTCAGTGAGCACACTGAAGACTCGTAACAGACTAGGCCTGGAGACTTTGTTGTAATGACTGACTGTGTCAGCAGCACACGGTATCAAAATCTGGAAATACTGGAAGCTTGGATCAAATGTCAGATGCTGATATAACTCAGAACTCATTCTTCTTGCTTATATTTAGGCAACATTCAACATTTGAGAACGTTGGCTTCTTTTGTTAAATGAAAAAAATCAGCAAAGAAATATTTCTCAAAGTAGGTTTTTGGAGTCAGTAACAAAACGCAGGTTTTTGTACCAGCACTATTATCATTCTACTTCCAAAGGAAATAAATAAACATATGTTAATGTTAATGCAGCGAAGCAACAGCTCTTGTAAGAGAAAGTACACGATTGTTGCATTGCATGCATCCTTCTGCAAAGAAGTAAAGAGATGAGAGGACACTGATGAGATGAAGCCAGCAGGAGAGCAGCAGTGTGTAGCTTCTACCTTGGAGTTCTCCATGACACTGTCGATGCAGTCAAAGTACGACAGCTCATTGACGGCTTCTGTCGGGTTCTCCAGCATCCCCGTCACAGACTGCACACAGACAACACAGTCACCACACACAAGAAACACACACCTCAGCTGAGTGTCACATGACCACGGCACTGTCTACATGCTGGAATTAACTCCTCCTTTTAGAATTGTATTTATTGTCAATCATTTCCACATCAATGTTTTCTGATGGCATCCATGATCTGAGCTGTAAGAGTGTCCAGCAGTTCCCATCAAACCATTAGAGAAGCTACATTATTAAGCCTCAATCAGTTGCCTGCTCCTGGATCTGGACCTGACTTCAACTGGTGCTTCCAGGAACAGAATGACACATTCACGGGAGAAATGGATATTACCTCCAGCTCTCTGAGAGCATTGTCACACTCCTTCTGACCCGGAGCCTGCTGAGTGCACATGGTGATGAGCTGGTTGATGCTGTCTGTAACTGCCCTGTGGACATAAAGGCTCAGAGATGTAAAAGACAGACAGGCAGGAAAGAAAGATGACAAAGAGATGGAGAGAAACGCTCCTTACCGAGCGGCAGCGGCTAGCTGGTTCTTGAGGTTGGGGGAGCTGGGGTCAGTGGACAGGGCTTTGGCTGCCAGCAGCAGCTTGCTGGATGACATGGAGATTGTCTTCAGGTTGGACACCACCTGTGTCTGGTCCTCTTTAGACTGGATGAGAGGAGGAGGAAGGTACGTAGAGAATTTCAGAAACTTTACAGTTGTAGCATCTGAAAAGCAGTATTTCCCGGCTCTGAGATGTGACCCACAGGCAGCATCACTATTGTGTGTCAAAGTGTTCTCTGATCATACTGACATGGGATGTTCCGGCCATGTCAACGCCAGCCTCCAGGAAGTTGCTGAAGTCCTGTCCAAACTTGCTGGTGGCCCTGGCCACGTCCTGGGTGGTCCCTCTAGACGCCTGGACCACCTCGTTGGCTGACTGGTTCAGACCGGCCGCCACCTTGTTGAGCTGAGCCTGAACCTCCTGGAAGCTCCTTCCACTGGACGGGAACTACAGAGTCCAGGATAGCAGAGGACAAACGGACAGTGAAATGAAAACGTAGGTGGTTGCTATAGCACCAACATCTGGGAAGCTGTTCTCAGAATTAAGAATGCATCATTCTGGATGAGACTGGTCATTCATGGCAAAGTTGGTTTTGACAAAAGAATTAATGCTGTAAAAAAGAAAATGAAAAACATTAAGAAGTACGGGAAAAAACAAATACAAGACTTATGTTAACGTTTTTGGAAATGGTTTGCTCTGTTAATGACTTGAATTGCTATATGGGGTTAATGATCTGTATGGCCGACTGACATGTTTCAAGCTACCTTAATTGATTGTGTTGGCCACAACAAGATTTCACCTCGTGAAGCTGTTGTGGTGAACGTGTTAGCCAACAGCTGGCTGTTAACATATTCTGCAGTCACAGAGCGACATCATATTGTGTGTCCACCTGATAAATCGAAGTCCAATATTCTGTTAGATCTGTTTCCCTGAGAAAAATTTCTGTGCCTAATAATGGTGTCTGTCTGCTGCTGAGCAGCTAGTGGACAGTGTCTCCATCAGAGCTGGAAAGCAGGATGGTGAGAGCGCAGAGACTGAACCCACAGTAGCAAACAATGATGTGATGTCAGACATAAGTCAGTTTGATCCAGTGGGTGTTATAGTGTCCCCATCAGCAGAGTGCCCACATATGTCAGTATGTGTGATTTGGGACCCAAGCACACAGTTCTGTTCTTTTATTTGGTGTCATGGAGGGAGTTAGAAACTGATACTAATACAGAGGACCTTCACAGTAATAAAGCACTCATCTCACCTCGGTTCTTCCATCAACAGAACAGCTGTTTATCTTACTTACCGAATCAGACAGGAGAGTCTTGCTCGCTTCACCCACAGTGCGGATGGCGTTGTCCACATCCCTCTGGCCAGGAAGGCAGTTCACACTTCTGTTCAGGGCCTGGGACACTGCCTTAGCCACCTACACACACACACACAGTGTGTTTAGCATGTAGGAACATCATCTAACTGGAATATGATGTGATGAAATGGTGTGAAGAAACCCTGTCCCCGTGTCAGCCTCTGACCTGGGCCAGCCTCTGCTGACTCTCTGCATCTCCTGGCTTGGCGATGGCCCTCTTGGTCTCTTCGATCAGGTTGGCTGACTTATCCATGACATCACCGGCACAGTCCAGCATGGCGTTACGCGCCGGTGAGTCAGCTGTGGTGGCAGCGACCCCTCTGGCAGCTGAGGCCAAGGACTTCAGAGCCTGGGCCACGTCTCTGGCTGCCATGCCTGGATCCAACCGGAGAGAGGAGAGGAGGTTTAGTGCGTGGTAGGAATGAATACCACAGGAGACGGCAATTGTTCAAAATTAAATCAATAAATGGACATATTATGGAATCAATAACCATATGGTTAAATACAGACAAAACATATACTATTAGTTGTAACTTCCTGCCTCTTAAAGGTTATTGCAGCAGATTTCTTTTCAGTGATGTGCTTGGTTGTTTGCTCATTCAGACCGATGCAACAGCAGGTCAAACTGGCACTGCTGTGTTTGTCTTCACTGACAGCAAAAGACTTAATATGCTTAAAATAAATGGCATTATGAAAATATTTCAATAAAAACACTAAAAAGAACATTTTGAAATGAAAACTGCGGGCACAGGAGGGAATAACATTTCAAAATATATTTTGTCTGTATTTATTCAAATGATTATCTTTTCATAAATGTCATACTTATGTTGTTTCTTTCAAATATCTTAGTTTGTCGCTGCTGTCATATAGTATTTGCACTTATCTCTGGATGTGATTGGATGGTCAAACCAAATGGTTGACATTTCCTGCTCTGTTGCTCTTGCCTACGTGTGTTGGTGTTGGACCCACCTGTGTAGTTCTCGTTGCCCTGGGTGGCCTCACTCAGCAGCTGAGCAATGGCTGAGCTCACAGCCTTGGTGCTGGTCCCCAGGTCCTGGGAGCATTTCTCCAGCTGAACACATGGAAGCAGACAAACTGTCATTCATGTCTGCAATTTGTCTATTTGGTAACCTGGGAGATGAAGCTTATCCTGCTGCGGACGTCCAGTTCACAACATGTAGAGGAATAAACACTGTGTGTGTCTCACCGTCTCTCCTGGCAGTGGTTTGAGTCTGCCTCCCTCAGCTGAAGCCTTGGCCTCCTGGATGTCTTTCTCCAGATTTCTCACCATTGACAGAGCATTGTCTATCTCCAACGGGCCGCATGCCTCCTGAGCCTGCACACACACACACACACACACAGTCAGAAAAGCCTAATCTGTGTTGTGTCTGTCTAAAAGATCTAAGTTTCGTTGGAGAACACCGCGATGCTTTGAATGTTCGTGTTACAAACCATCACCATGGTGATATTACATCACAGCATCTTCTTCTCAAAGCCAAAGAACAACAAGGGGCTTCATACAAGAAGCACTCGTACTAATCTCTTGTGTAATATCTCTGCGACAGCCGCCTCTCGCATTGATCATGGATCGCTTTGCTTTAGAACGGCTGTTTTTAACATCAGCTCACTTGTTATTTGTATCAGGGTACAACGCTGCTCTGACGACACGTCACTGACAGCTGTATTATTAATCTATCGTTTCTGGTTTTCATCTAATACGACGGCTGCTTCAGCATCAAAACACAGATACAGTATCTTAAAAATTGTTTAAAAAGGGCTATAGGGGTTCCAATCTTACGCTGATGCCTTAAGCTCTGACCACATGACAAAAACATTTTGTAGTAGAATAGGGATGAAGTTGGATAAATGTGTGGAGCTCTCGTGGTGTAACAAGTCTACATCATAAAGACAATATAACACAGCTATAATGCAGCAGGGAGTACCTTCTGTGAGGCGGTGCGGAGCTCAGCCAGGGCACTGGCCAGGTTCTTGGCACACTGGCTGAGCTGCATAGCTGAGGCCTGGTCACTGATGGTGGGAACTGTAGCCTTGGAGGCTGTAACCATCTTAGCACCAGGCTGAGGGATGGGGGGGGGAAGAAGAGAGATTAACTCCACAATATATGGACAAAGGACATACGGAAGCTTCAGCTAGTCTAAGAGGCCTACCAGGATCGGTCTAAACCATCTTGTGTTAGTTCTACAGGTGGAACTACCGGTAAGGTGAAAGTGTCATTCAAATCAAATGGGTTTAACCCCTCGTGAACATGAATGTTCTCTGCAAATGTCACAGATAAAACATCTAAAACATTCGACGCTTCTTCTGGACCATGAATATCTACATTACATTTAATGGAAATCCAGCCATACAGGTTATTTCAGAACAAGACAAAGTTAGCTTGAGCCTTGGTAGATATCATGTCAGCATATCGTTGCTCAGAACAGATCACATGACCTGCATAACCACAAAACATATTTATGATGACTACTGGCCTGTCAGTGTATGGCCTGTTCTGTTACTGTGCTGCTGTAGTGAAGTGAGTCACCTGCAGGAAGTTCTGGCTGGCACTGATGAGGGCCAGCTGAGCGCTGGGGCTGTCAGGCTGAGACTGGCTGCCTCTGACTCCCTGAACCAGCTGAGGGATCTGCTCTGCCACCACCTGACCACACACACACACACACAAACAGTACATCACCTCACATTTAAAGTAGTTGACCAACTTAATTATATCTGTTCATTTCACTTGGATTCTAACTGAAATCAAATTGCGTGTTTTTCTGGTACATAACATAGAGCTGCTTTGAAGGTACCTTTGCTATGCTATATTTAAAATAGTCATCAACAGGGACTTTTTTATCTATTGTATGCAAGTCAGAACAGCATTAAATCCTGTGCATTGTAACCCTGCTTATATGTGAAAAGAAATCAAGTCACTGACTTTTGACCTCCAACCTGGATGACTTTTGTAATGTCTGTTGATTTATTTAGGATGCAAACGAAAGATGTGAAAGGATGATAAACAGAGTGTGAGAGAACAGCCAAAAAGTGAAAATGAAAAAAAGAGATGATATTTTGCGGCGCATTTACTGACAAGAACCAGGAAAAGAGGTCATATCACTCCAGTATTAGCATCTCTACACTGGTTACCTGTAAAATCCAGAATAGAATTTAAAATCCTTCTCCTCACCTATAAAGCCCTTAATGTTCAGGCAGCATCATATCTTAAAGA
>JAVQJF010047551.1:0-11011 GCA_036023855.1 Gadopsis marmoratus
GCTTTTTTTTTTTTCCCTCCTGTGTTTTGCGCCAATGTTTTGGGGTGTGGGTTGTTTTGGGTGGCATCTTCCATACCCCCCCCGTGGAATATTGGGTGGTAAATCCCCCCCCCCCCCCCCCCCCCCGCGCTAGAAGTGCGGCAGTTAAAAATGAGTTGCGGTCTCCTCAGGGGCGTCAGATTAGTTCTATTTTTCATTTTGTTTGCACATGTTAGGGGCCGTGTGGTGTTGTGACGGCCGTGTGAAGTCTCCGAATCTTATTTTCTGTTCCACCGCAATCTGCCAGTGCAGATGATGCCGGCTCCAGACCCCAAGTCAACCGCTTATTGTTCATTTTGGCTACAGCTGTCCAGCAATCCCAAGAACATGGGAGTTCATATCCAAGGATAATCTTTTTTTTTTTACTCCCATTTTCCGGTGACGTTTAATGCCTTGTCTCGGGTGGATCCTAGCTTTTGGTCAAAGAATAGAACTGGGAGGGTTGCAGAGAGAGAAGAGAGACGGCGAGCTTAGGAATACAGCAGCCCCTAATCCTTGGGTGACCACTGGTGAGACCCAGATGAGCGCTTACATTAAGGCGACTGGAATAGTTTTCAAAACTACTGGGGCCGTCCTTTTGTCTGTTCAATGCGCCGAAGCACATTAAGCAGGGAGCTGGAGACGAGGCGGAGCAACATGAGAAGCTACATTTATCAGTTCACAGTTTCAGAGGATATTGCAAATCAATTTATTAGATTATGAGGCCTGCTTTGAGCTCTGCTTTTCCTCCCCCCCCCCCCCCTCTATCCCCGGCCTTCAAACGTAATGTTTTAAAGAGAACTCTATTTCCAGATTATAGAGCACTTTATCGCAGAACAAGGAAGTATAAATTCTGGCCCAGACGTCCTAAATCCTATTTTCTCTCCCTTTCCCTAACAGTAACGCGTCTTCATCTTCTCAAGGACACTGACATAATGGAGTTTGTTATGCTTTCGGCCTGTATTGGCCAGTTTAACCTTTTTAAGACGTGGATTCCTGTAAAACACAAACACTAAAATAAAATGTTAACATTTACATCTTCAACGGGAAAATTCGACGGGGGATTTGTTTTTTTTTTTTTCACCTGCAACATCCATGGCCACATTTTAGGCATCGCGTGTGCGATTTTTTTTTTTGGCTAGCACTCATCCACGGATGGCGGTTTGTGCTGCAGTCCAGTCCACCTTGAAGTAAAAAAGTACAAACACGCAGATGCAATTAATCGTCCAGCAAGTGATCCAATTATCCAATTGAAGCTGCAATTATTATGAACGCTCGGCTTGTTATGTGCTAAGATAAAGCTCGGACTTCTCAAAGACCAATGACACGATTTCTTAAATGGCGTTATCCATGTATGGAGACTGTATCTTTCTGTGCGTTTCAAAGCGGCTCGCGCATCCCTGCTATGAAAAAAATAATTCACAATGCTAATCAGTGCTTAGGATAAGGCCCTTGAGGGGAAGCCCCTCTCTCTGCTGACGGATGTCCTTTTTATTTTTCTTTGGATCACGATCATCTAATGCTGAGGGATTAATGGGACTGTTGGCTCAAAAAGGGTTGACGGTTTGAGTCGTCACATCAAGTGCCAGACAATTTTAAAAGTTAACGTATGTTATTCCTAAGGGGCAGCAGAATCCAATCAATGATATAATAATAACTCTGTGCTAGAGGGCAGAACACTTTTTTTTTTCAGGTATGACACCATATTTCTCTCCATAATACAGCTGCTATTATTATTATTATTATTATTATTTAAGCGCTTCTGGGTGTTCTGTATTAGGTATTCAAACTCTCTACTAAAGCAAAAGTATAACGATAAGCATTACAGGGCTTTCTTAGTTGAATTATGAGTAAATGTGTATAGTAATTGCTCTATCCTCAATGTCAATTACGATTAACATTTGACTCTATATAAATACTTTTACATTGTAATTGATTCCTCCATATACTGCTGGTGTGTTACCCTTCAAACAAGAGAGACAGACAAAACTCAAAACCAAATGCCAAATGAAGCTGCTAAGACCTGCATATATTTTATGCAGGATTTGCATTTCGAACTTAGGAAATGCATCCTACCTTATATTTTTAAGAACCTTTACATTATGCTCAGAATATTCCCAAATAACTAGAACCCAATGCTAAAAAAAGAGAAAAATAGACAAAAATGGCATTTAGAATTTTTAAGTGTGAGCCTTTAGAAACACAACTTTCATAAAAAAATCAATCATGTATTTTATATGTGAGATTATTACAAATGACAAGTTAGCATTTTGCTTATTTCGCCCACAGCCATCATACCGCACTGAACACACTGTGGGCAGTGTTGAGCCGTCGCTACATCAGCTCTATGAGAGGACACCTTTCAATCCAAAATAATCAGCACTTAGAGACTTATTAACACTGGAGGATAGTGTTGCTTTCTAGGCATTGGGATACACTGCGAATTAGCTTTACAGCCAAGCCTCACTGTCACATTTTATCCTATTAAAGCCAAAAGACCTGCAAGAAGAGAGACAGTTCCTGTCTGCATAAAGCAGTCCCCTGCTGCTACTGTTTATCCAAAACACTGGCGTTTTACTTCTGCTAATGGACTGGGACTCGACTCAAATCTGACCCCTAGAATGAGAGCAAGCATTACCAAAAACAATATGATAATTCCGTTTTTTTTCTCTCTTGCTAAATTGCAGCACAAAGCCGGCCTCCATTTGATGAAATATTTTTATTTTTATTTTTAAGGAACTAGAGGATAAGGACAAAACAAAGAGATGTGGATGAAATGGCTCAAACACCCTGCAATCTACAGGATATGCAGATCCTTTAAGGTGGATTGCATTGATACAAACATTTGGCTACTTTGGGTGAACTTGTGCTGCCACATGTGTTAATTTGACGTTATTATTTAACATTTCTGGTCCAATTAACCTCTGCTGTTTTTATAAAGGCACTGTGCTAATAATGATCACCCCGCAAAACAGCTGTAATTTGTTTCCTGTGCTCGGAATTCTAGAAAAAAAATCTGTGTGTCAATGTACAACTCACTGTTTAGGCAAAAATAGGATAATAAAATCCAAGAAAAAATGAACGCCAACCTAAAGGATAATGTGGAATATCCCAGCATCTTCAGCACACGGTCGGCGAAGGGAGAAAAAGTGTCGAGTGGAGGATTTTGCAGCCGGTTTGGTGAAGCAGCTCACTGATCGGCAGGTAGAAGACGCAGCGTGGACAGAGGCGCCGTCTGATAGTTTACTGGGGTGAATCGCTCCAAGCATGTAGAGACAAAAGAGCTCATCCATCATCGGTAGACCCCACCTCTGGCGGAGGAGCCTGCACCAGCGTTGAACACGCGGGGACCTTCGGCACTGCACCACTGGCTTTAATCAAAGTGGGGATAGAGGTGTGTTGAAACACACCTGGAGAGATGCAGTACGATACAGCAGTCGGACCAAAATGAAGACAACAACTTGCTCTTGCTGAAACGATATTGCCTGAGCATTAATTTAAGCCAGTCTTTTGCAACTATTTTGACTATTTCCAGAATCCTAAAGCAATAGGTGTAGTGTATTTCCTCTTCCACCGCTTTTTGACCCATGACCCTTCCTTAAAACGTGCTGTTTTTGCTGCTGCAAATGTTAAGTGTCCTCAACAAACTGCATGTTACTACAGACATCCAAGAATTGGGGCACACAGACGAACCCCGATGAAAGGAGTGGAGCTACATATCTCTGTCCTTTGTTGTTAAGCTTTTAATTTGGCGAGTTTCTTCTGACCATGTTTTACCTGACGAGAAAAGAATTCAAATGTGTAGTTCTTACAAATGAAAAGGCACCAAAAATGCATGACAAATGCCCACAAAAGATGACATTATCAGTGCTCCTACCTTCTTTGCACCTCTCTTCTTATCCTCATTAAGCTTGGTATCAGAACTATGTGATAATTAGTTATCTACAGTAAATATTGGTTTGACTTCAGATGATTTTAGAAACGTAATGCTCGTGCGGGAATTAGTGGCATCTCTGTCTGCTTTATTTTCGTCCTATCTGACACTCAATGTTCAACCACGGCAGGAAATATCCGAGAGAAACCAACCGCGAGCTTATCAAAAACCCAAGCACGTTCTGGGAACTGTGCTCTCAACTGTCCACCTTAAGGGGAAGTGTGGAGACAAAACGCCAGGAGAAGGAGAGGAGGGGAGGGGAGGGGAGGGGGGCACACAGAGGAGAGTAAAGAGGGGAGAAAAAAAAAAAACAAAACAAAAAGGAAGCAAAGCTGATGAAAAGGACGTTATTAGCTTGGTCGCGGTCGGAGCCCATTTGCGTCCATTTGCATCTGGGCTGAAACCTGCAGCTGAGAGCATCTCGGCAATGTATAATGACCGGTTGTCACAACAACACGGGAGGTGGCCCCGCCGGCAAAATGACGGCCCTGTCACTCCTCCGCAAAGACGAAAGGCTGGCAACCTGTAATTCCCCTCTCAGCGCTCCTTCCTTCCTGCCCGCTGCCTGGTTAAATGGCACTTTTGAAGGAAGTAAATCTACAAAGTTGTGTTTAATAACATTGCGAGAGCCAAATGTTTGACGGGGGTGAGGTGTGTTTGTGTGTGTGTGGGTGGGGTGGGGTGGGGTGGGGGGGACGACGTGGGCTCACAGGGTTAAGAGAGATTTGTCATTTGTTTGTGCTCGCAGGCCCTAATCTGTTCATTGAAACGGCCCATCTTTTCAGCTAGCCGTGCTCCAAGTAAATGAAAAACAATTAGACGGCACGCGAAGAGGAAGCAAGGCAAGGTGGGACGCCACTGGCTCAGTGTGGAGTTGTCTGGGGGGGGGGGCGGTTTCAATGCTGGATCCCCTCTGATAGTATTCATCTATCCTTAATGTGAATTTTTTTTTTTTTTTTTTTTAAACCACTCAGTTGAGGCAATCTGAACATGTTCATGTGCCATGCACATATTAATAATCCACTTGTACTCAAAGCTACATGAATATCGGAGACAGTGCAGGAGTCTGCATCAGAAGTTGAAAGGTACTTTGGCGAGTCATCTGCAAACATGCTACGCGCATCCTGCCTTGACCCTCCTCTGAGACGACTGTGCAAACATGCTTCCATTTACACGGCACACGCAAATCTGCCGCCAGAGCGCACGCACTCTGTCACGTATGGTCCTCAGCTGAGACATTTCACCTCCCCTGCCCGTCCATCTGTCTCAAAGTCGCGCCGACACTTCTCGCGAAGAAAAGTGAAACTCCGAAATAGATTTTATATCGTCTGTAATGAGTCAAACACCAGAGCTGACTCGCTTGGGTTGCAGCCTCCTGTCTCTGCAGATGTGAATTGAAGTGACACATTGATATGCAGAGAGAAGACGAGGGGGAAAAAAAAGAAGAAGAAAAAATACCAAACACTAAAACTCACAACCAAAGGCCTCCCCAAAAGGCAAACACATAACTAAACCTGTGCGAAGAAGAAGCAGCGGGGAAATTAGCGACAAAGCATTATAATTTGTCACTGATGCATAAATCTTGCTGACGTGCTCAGTCACTTTAATGGTGCCGCGGCTGCTCGGTGGAAGGCTGTGCAAACTTGCGCAGTTGCAGAAAAACAGAAAAACTATATGTTCGAACATCACCTTATTTGCATAATTTACCAAAAGCCAATGAGGCAGCTCAAGGAGTGCGGGTGATAGTAATAAGTGTTTGGGAAAGGCAGAAAGATCACTAATGGTTTGCCTATGGGGATTTCTCCACGCCATGGGGGAGGAAAATGAGAAATATTTTTCAAACAGCGGGGGTAAAGGTTTTAAAACTAGGAGCACATGGGGAGATAAAGATGTTCCTGCCACGGGGTGCTACGCGGGAAAAATGCAACGGCGAGGATGACAAAAAGAATGCCCCCGTAATTTCGGCATTAAGAGGTAATAATCATGTTTCACCGATGATATTAAAAACGGTAACCCGCAAAGCCGGGGTAAAATAGATAAATATATAAATAAAAGTGGAGAGGGAGATAGGGGGGAGGAAAGAGGCGCGGGCCCATCAGGTAGAGGAGGTAATGAGGTGGTGGGTGGGTGGGGGGGGAGGAGGGTTTAGGAGGAGGGGCCCGGGCGCCCATCACCAACTCTGTGTGAGAGTAAACAAAGAGTGAGGCAAGGGGGGAGAAAGAGTTGGGAGATCACGACTGAGCCGCAGATCTGCAGCTTCCTGCTGGGCCCCGTCGTCGTGGAAAAAAGAAAAAGGATCTCATCTGGTTGGAGTGTGTGTGTGTGTGTGTGTGTGTGTGTGTGTGTGAGAGAGAGAGAGGCCTTACCACACAAGTGATGTACACCCAGACGCGTTGAGAGAGACGTACACGGTGTCTGTGCTAGTATGAAGGCCTTCCATGATCATGACACGGTGTCGACTTATAGGCCCGCTGTGCAAAAGCTCATTGCTGGATAGCGTTGGCACTTTTCGGGGGGGGCTCACGACGGTGCTGGATGGGTGAAAACGGGGGGAAAGTTGTCACGTGATCACCCCAACCATACTGTACATAACTTACATTTTGACACAACATATACTGTACGTTTATAGGACATTGAAAACAGTGGCCTTTTAAACAGTTATTAAGCTAAAATGATTAGTTTTCATAAAGTAGCTGCTTATAATAGGCTTTAAACTGCGTGTATGAATGTAAATATTCAAATTTTTATTATCAAATTCTGACAAATCCATTATGTTTGTCACTTTTTGTGTGCTTACTACTACATACTGTAGTTGGCTGCTGCTGAAATCCCTTCCAAACATTCGGTGAACTATTATGAGCAAATGCTTGAATATGAGCCAGCTAGAATGTTCTAAACGGGCTTATAGATCAAATCATGACCATTTATAACGTATAATGTCAGTGTGGAAAGTGGAAAGCCCCAGGACAAACTGTCACGCGACCGCCTCTGTCTTCTTGATTGGTCCAATGTAAAGTGGGGTACATGTTTATGGGACATAATCATTAGGTGTTGTAGTGTTTTATAAAGTAACTGTATAATATTCCATAGATTTGTTTCTTATGTATTTGATTATGTACCCATATTGTAATGTTTACATAAATGACATTGGATTTATACTGCATTTAAGCCTGACTTCATATATTTAAGATGCATTTAAACGCTTTAGATTTCAACTTTTAAGCTTTATAAGCCATATTTTTTTCTGTTTTATTTAAAATGATGAATTCAAAGCCACCCCAGGTGCTTTCATAGCCAATAGGTTTTGCTTTTTCTTACAGTGGTCCAACTCGCACTACAACGATGTCCTATAAAGACATAGAGGCGCGTTCCCCCTCACCACGTACTCATGGCCACCCTCCAGATGTTTCACGATAAGCCGCTTGATTCAGATCAGCATTTTCAACACATGACGTCATGCTTCTCTCAGGCCTGACGCTGCACATCCGCACTCGGCTCAATGCGCAGCAGACACTCCAAACTACAGAACTGACTTCTGAATAACGTCCCACGAATGTGTTTGTGAGGGCGAGAGATGAGGGCGAGAGCTCGTGTAATGTCAGCGGACGCCTGTCTTCAACTTCCCATGAAAAAAATGATAAGCAGGGAGACGGTCGGTCGGCGCAGTACATTGTGATAATGACATTTGGGGAGGGATGGTGTTGCAAAGCTGTTAAGCTCTTTCATTGCACCAAGAAGATTAGTCGACGAGATGGGGCTGAATGACAGCGAAGGTAGCGTCCCCAGCCTCGCCTGCCGAGGACTTGGCATGCAGAGGTCCGTTAAAAGCCAAGCGCTTACTTTACACCGAGGACCAATTGTCCTTCACTCGCAAAGTATTGCAAACCCCCACAAAGCAAGGGCATTCTGTTGTTTGCGTCGCATTCATCTGGCTGTTGATGTTGCTGGATGTACCAGTGATTTCTACTTTTGCGCGTATTTTTTTACCTTTTTCCTTACTTTTGCTCCTGCTCTTTTGTGGATGACTTTCACGGAATAATCGGAGTTGGTTGCCTTTGTAAAGCTTATGTTTTTCCCATCATGCCAGAGTGCAGAGGTTTATACACAGCCAGTGTCTGGTGAGGCTGTATTTGGTTTATCTACTCGCCCAACCCTCTCTCAAACCCCAGTTGGTTGCAAAGTCACCACATTAGGCCTTGTTTGACCGCACCAAAGCAAGAAGCGGGAACTCTGGACAGCTTGTCCTATTATCTGGGACACTGGCCTGCCATGCCTTTAACTCTTTGTCACATTGCCTATTCCCACTATAAGCCTTTAGGGAGCAGGATGCCGCCCGCCTGTATCCTAAGTGTAAGTGTGTATACATCAACGTGTGTGTCGGTCTGTGGTTTTAACCCGAGTTTCCCTACAGGCTTCTGGAAACACTTTGTCCATCTCTTGATGTTCCGTGTCTTGGCCCTTCTCCCTCCGCCCACGCAGGAGTCATTTTTATTTATTATCTCCTCTGACAGCAGAGGGAATGACGGGGAGTCGGAGAAAGTGTTTTGTCAGTTCTTAAGTGTCTGACAATCCGAATGAAGTTTAGCATGTGAAGAACAAGAGGCGCGTCCCGCTTTTTTCTATTTTTTTTTTAGTTCTTTTCCCACTGATGGAACGACGGGAAGGGCTGCAGAGAGACGCAGGGAGAGAGAGGCGGCGATGACAGAAGGAGCGACAGTCGCTGAACCCGCCAGTGTGTTAAAGAAGTCTCCTCTCTGTCACGGTGAAAGCCCGGCACTGTGGCGATAGGTGGGGAGGTAAGGGAGGGGCTGGGAGCATGGCGCGCTGACCTCCAGCACGTGCCCCCCGGGACCCCTGGCGGTTGGCAGCCCCGGGAAAACGCCGGGCGCATAGTGATGAAAGACGCGGGCTGCCAAAGTGACAGGAAAAGTCGTCTCAAGAGGGGATCAGTCTCAAACATGGTGATTCCTGGCCTGTCAGCCACGGCGTCGACCCCCCCCCCCACACACACGCACCACCCCTCCCTGTTCCCTGATCTTGTCATCAATTTTGTTAAATCGGGCCGTACAGTAGGACTGTTTAGCCGTTTAGCTGCATCCACTGTGGATCAACAACTACTTGATTCAGCTTGATTTATTTATACATTTATCAACCAAAAATGCCAAATAGTTGCTGATAATTTGGGGTTTTAGACTGAAAATGTCACCTTGGACTCTCCGCTGTACAGTGCATAGGCTGACTTTGACCGAGCTGAAAGGCCTGACGTATGTGTGGCTTCACCTCTGGCCTTCCAAAGCTAAAAAGGCCATGGATTGATGTTGTTTATTTGCTTATTTGGATCGCGTTTAGCCCAAGGCTAGTCTCAGAGGAGTCCAAGAGTCTTATAGGTGGCTGTTTGTTTGTCTTGAGGACACATTTGGCTGCGAGGACACAATCTGTCCAGGGTGGTGTTTAGTCACAGTCTCCGTCTGAATTCCCAGGTGTGGACTCACGCTGACGTTGAGGCCCCGAGTTCCGTTAGGACGCTGCGGTTGTTTTGAACATACTGTTGTCGGCTGAAAACTCTGAATATTTCTTCTCCTCTTACGTCTCTTCCAGACCTGGAGATCTTACCTTATAGTGACAATTATGTAAGTCAACACATGCAGACACGTCTTCGCACACGCATGCATGCACGGAGTCATACGACGCAGACTTGGCTTCACTTGCCTCAGCAGTTACATAAATGCAGTCCTCTCCGTTGTAATTTGTGGCCTCAGTGGGTTTCTTGTGTTTTTTTTATTTTTTATGCGATGTTTATCCCCGCAAACACAGCAAACAGATTCTGTGAGAGCAACGACAGCCGTGAAAAGCATCGGCGAGCACAGCAGGTACTCCTGAGCTCCGCTGTAACAAATACCTCTTAAAGACTCTTATTTAAATGCCCCATCTGCTTTGACAGGTGCTGTTTGAAATCTAACCCCACGGGGGACAACCTTGTAACTTTTTTACGCGCCTCTTTGTAACCGCGCGAGGAAAAACAACGGGGAGCGATCTCTTTTGTCAACCCGTCGCACTTTGGAGAAGAGAAAAAAAAAAAAAACATACTGTAGAAAAAGAGTGTTTGTGTGTGTGGGGTTGGGGGTGGTATGGGAGTGATGCTGATGCCTTCGAAAAACTTTAACTCAAAGATTTCTCTCCATGTGGTGACTTTCCACTCTCTCCATCACCACACACACACACACACACACACACACACACACACACACCCTCGAGAGAGAGAGCATACTAGCAAAGAGCATTTCTTTCCACTTATGTTTGTGTGTCCTGTAAAACCCTGATTTGATCAACGTGACCCGCCCGCCAGATTATGACTAATAAAGCAGCCCTACCTGCTTTCCTCTGCTTTCCACCCGAAGATGAATTACTCATTTAATAAATAACGACGGGCAAGGCGCAATGACAATTACCTGACTTACTTTTCATTCGGGCGGGGTGGGTGGGTGGGTGGGTGGGGGGCGGCTTGGATGGAAGACACCTTACGCTGTCACGGATGGCGGAGCGTGAACCCACACGCTCTGAGCTTTAATTACCTTGTTGTTTTTGTCCCTCCGTCACACTGGCCCCTGCACTCGATCACACTGCTGCCAAAGCCACGGCTCCACTCCGGAGAGCCCTCTTACAGCCCCCCCCCCCCCCTTCCCCCTCAGTCCACTGCATCACATTAAGAATCGATTAATAAACAACATTAATATCTCTCTCCCCCCCCCTCCAAACACACACATTTCTTGTTCTCCCAAACGACGCCTTTTTCTTCATCAGGACTCCTCATCGGCCCTTGTCACCAGGCTTTGTTCGCCGTTAGAGGTCCACCAAAAAGCATTGCGTTTAATTGCCCGCCACCCTTGATTGCAAGCTTGTCGCCGTGTGTGTGTGTGTGTGTGTGTGTGTGTGTGCGTCAGAGAGAGGCCGCCGCCATTAGAGCCTCCTGAAGGATAATTGCTATCAGTGTAATGATCACAGCGCTTTCATGTATCGGGCTCCTCCATCTTCCAGATACGTGCCATTAAGAGCAAGGTT
>JAVQJF010047559.1:0-20622 GCA_036023855.1 Gadopsis marmoratus
TTTCCACTAATTTATTCCAGTTTTTTATTTATTTATAGTTAAATCACAAATCTGCCTTACAGGGCTTCACAATCTGTACAACAAATGATGCCCTCTATCCTTAGATCGTCGCTTTGGATAAGGTAAAACCCCCTCAGAAAACCTTAAAGATTGGGGGGAAATAAAGGGAGAAATCTCAGGAAGAGCAGCCAAGAAGGGATCCCTCGATCAGGACGCACAGATATGCAATAGAAAAAAAAAACAATATAACATAACAAAGCAACAAATAACATATGCTTATTTATATTATTTATGCTTCTGCAGAAATGGCATGCTCGCCAGTGAGTGTAAATGTTGCTTTGATTGGTGCATAGGCTGGAACCAGTTTGGGCGCGGACACTGTTCATTAGCCCCATCTCTATTTTGAGTAACATAGTCACAGGACTACTGTTTGCTGTGAGATTTGACGGTCTGGTCATTTGGCATCACCACATCTGGACCCATGAAAGAGAGACGGCTAAACGGCAGCTAGCCCCGCACACTTGTGGGACGAACGTAGAGTGTTTGAGAGCTGCCGGTGACTCAGCCGGTGTTGCAAGAACCTAAAAGAAAAGCAACGTAGCGGGAATCAGTGCCAATGTTAGCAGGCTAGGCTAACTCGCTTCCAACTGGAATGCAAAGTTCACGGCACGATGGGCCATCCCAAATGCTGAATGCTGGGAAGGGACATGCAGATTAAATGGTTAATGGTTAACAGCTATGTGGACTCCTTGAAAAAAGGGTGGAAGAAAACCTCCTTGTATCAGCATTTTGAGGATATAAACAGTCTCCTAGCAACTTAAAGCTGTCACTCAACTATTGTCATGGGAAGCGCCCACCCACAGGCTTGGAGGTTACGCGCCGTTTCCACAAATATGTCCAAATATGTCCTCTTTTGAAAAATGCAACGATATGCCCAGTCGCTGTAGTTGCATTACAGTTTGGAGGAGGATTCAAGTTTCAATTCAACTTTAAAAGATTTTATTCTTCCCCTTCATCTCCCACTGTGTGCCAGCGTTTTATGGTCAAGAATTAGTCATCACAGTGGAGGAAAGTAAGTCAGCAGAATGAACTATGTTTTGCACAACTGCAGCTTTTAGCGATTTGATACTTTAATGTGGTTACAACATGCATCGTCTTCTACAGAAGTGACGCCAGACGAAATGTTATGCGATTGTGGTTTACTGTAAAATGCTCGGATATGGCCTCGATGGTATGGAGACTCACTGCAGCAGTGTTCCTTCAGCCCCCCCTTCATTTCCTTCATTTTTGGGAATTCATATTAAGTTGAACCGTTATGTCAATACATGCTGAAACGCCATACTACCATTGTGTCAGATTTGATCAGCTGCTTATTCACACGTGACCGCGGAACTAGATTAGAGTAGCGTTAGTGTAGCGTGTGTCTCTGCTCTGAAGGATTTCCATGCTGAGCAGCCAAACAGGACATCCCGTTGTCCAAGGTCTGCCACCAATACCATCACTCCCCTGTCACCCTCAGCACTGACAAAGCAAGAGGCGGGCACACATCCAAAGCCCCCCTGGAATTGAAGACTTTGTGCTGGTGGTCCTGGCACGTCCTGTGCTCCACTTCAACAGCCATAGGTAGTTTCTAAAATACTTAATTCAAAACTGATGCTTTAGATTTCTTAGAGACCCAACCAAATCAAAAGATATCCGTGACTAATTTTGCCCTATGTGCACATTTAGTATGCGAGTATGTTGTATGTTGTAATATCCCTTTTAATGGCCTCCTCTCCTTCATACAGTTTTTCCGTTCCCCTGCTGCCAGCTCCCCTTGTCAGTCTGTCATCAACGGTGTGGAGAGATTAGGGAGTTTATACACATTCCACCAAACTCTGTGTCTCAGAAACACATGCGAGTCTGATCGGCTTATTTACCGTAGTAATCAAATTCTCCTGCTCTGAGGCTAATGTTTGGAACAGTGGCCGTGTCGACTGTGGTCCACCGTCTCCCAAGGTATGTTCTTTGAGACTGCAAGAGTGTTAAGTGTGGACACTCACCATGCTGCCACACTAATCCTGAAAGGTTTTCTCCAGCCTGTCCCACGATGATTTAATGTTCTGTTCCCACACAAATATGCATTGCCTAGACGCTGAGGTGTCACGGCAAGGGCCGCTGTTACACGAAGAGTGATATTTCTTATATATAGTATTTCCTGGCTATGAAATTCGCCACGGTGCTGCCAACCTTTTATGTGATGGCTTGTCAGCAGCAGTATTTGGCATTCTACCATTTTGTGTTTTGTTTCCATGATGGGTATCTCCTCTGTGGATTATTATCTAATTCTTGCAGAAATAGACTAAACAAGGAAGTGATGAGTGGCATGAGAACATGATTAATTTTGAGAGTGGCTCAAAAGACATGAAACAAATGTATGTTTCATTAATGACACCTCTGTTAAGATCTAATCAAATATATTTGATTTAAAAGTGCTACGCTGATGGAGCAGTGCGTTCGTGCCACATAACCGTAACGTTGCTGGTTCGATTCCAGCTGGCGACGTTGTCATATAGTTATCATGCCCCGCTGTCTCTCTCCTTTTTCCTGTCAGCCTCGTCACTCTCGCTGTCCAATAAAGGTGAAAAAATAATGCCCAAAAAAATATCTAAAATAAAAAAAAAAATGGAAAAATGCTGTGCTGAAGAGGTTCAATCTGCTGGATCACGTTAGAAGAAAAGACAGGGGATCACCAAAGCCATTAGGATACATCACCTTGAAACCATGAATGTCCCAATTCATGAACTGTCATATATGAAGATATTTCACTGCATAAGAATACATTTTGTCGTGTTGGTGGCGTTTCATGAATCACCAAATTCATTAAGATTCATCATCTGGGGAACAGGAATGGCACAAAATGTTACATCAATCCATTCAATATCTGTTGAGATATTTATATGCTTACGTTTAACGATATGCTAACGTTTACCATGTTCACCATCTTAGATGTTTTTTGGGGTAATTACCACTAAAACACAAAACATAGCTGAAGCTGTTGTCGTTAGTTTTTCAGGCATTTGGTCTTAAGTGAGTATTGTGCCAAGTGAAACTTTAACCCGATGATGGTGCTGGATGAAAAGTCAGGAGATCACCAAAGTCAATAGGATTCATCCTGTGGGGAACATGAATTCAACGTTGCCATCCCTAGAGCTAGAATGTAGCTTCTTGGTGTTAATACAAGCCAATTGGAAATGTGTAGCATTCTAGGTTAGAACAGTGCTGCATGCCATGTTAATGTTCCTGTAAATCTCCAGAATTTACTATGCAATATGGCAGAAATGCCAAGAAACATACAGTATAGTACATTTAAAAAAAGGTCCATTTTAATTATTAAGAGCATTTCAATCGGAATGCTACATCTTTGTTGAAATGAGGGCCGGCTTTTTCAACGAATGCTTGCTCATGAATTATTCATTTTCGACGGCTCATTTCGTAAAATTGGACATGAAATCAACTTATTTTGGATACATGACCCCATTCTGATTGTGTTGGTTCTTGCAGCTACCCTCAATCCTGTTATCTTCTGTTCATAACTCTCAGTGCAGAAACCACAGTGGCAGATGATGAAACCAAATGACTCCCCATCAGGGAGATGGCGCCTCGCAGCTCTTAACCAAACTCCTCGCTGCTCATAGGTCCCCGCATAAACTCGTCTGTCCTGAAAGGTCTTTGTTAATGAAAATCAGCTATAACTAAAAGAGTCAACACAAGCGCTTCCCTGTCTGCAGCAACTGAAGAAGCCCAGGCTGTCAATTTTATAGATTGCCAATGCATCCCAGTCTGCAGCCGCTCTGATGCTGTCCACTCTGCTGAATAGAGGGATACCACATCAAAAGGGACTGAGTGACATCAGGGTGGAGCAGAGAGCGGGAACGATTCTGTTCAGCCAGGCAGCCATCTGTTCCAGAGCTGTCCTCTCTGAGAGAGACTACGCGCCCATTAAGACCAATACCACCCAACACAGAGACAGCTTCTTCCTAAGAAGTAAAAAAAAACAAAAAACATGTACTAACTTGCAATAAAACTGATACACATAAGCATGCTTCACAAGATTTGTCAACAAAACGATCATATTTGAAGTAGGAAAATACGTCTGAACAAAAAAGGTTATCAGAATTTCTCGATGACCTCAAATTGCCTATTTTGTCCAGCCAAAATATAAGAGAAGAGCAGCAGATCTTGATATTTTTAGCCACATTAGGGGCATGGCTCTGGGGATGGCAGCGTCGGTGGGTCCACAAACTTAGAGCCAGACTGAAATATCTCAACCTCTACTGGATGGATTGCCCTTAAATTTAAATACAGACATTCGTGTTGCCCAGAGGATGCGTCCTACTGACCGTGGACTTAGTTTGGACTTTTGGATCCCCTGATTTTTCCCTCTAGCGCCATCACCAGGTCAAAATTCTGTTGTTTGGGTTAGTTTTGGTTTATGACCAAATTCTTGTCGGTATTACACATCGCTTCATCTGCAACTTATAGCCACAAAACTCATGAATTTTAGAGTAGAATTTTAAGAACTGTTCCCCTGTGCAGCTTTAACACTTTCACTTCAGCAGGCAGCAGCTCTTTTAACCAGCTCGGATGTCCATGTAGTTTGAGAGAAAAGGGAGAACATTTAATGGAACATGCAGGAGTGTGAGTTAAGAGTGAACTGCTGTCAGAGGAGCAGCATGACTCCTTGTGCTGACGGGAAGTTCACGAGTATCCACCCTGCTCCTTCTGTCAGGTTATAACTTGATTCTCATTGATGTGGTGAATTGATTTTTTCTACCCTCAGCACGGACTAGCGCTGCTTGTGTGCAGAGTGTATTCTCGCAGTGCAGCTCTGTAATGAAGTGCAGTGCTGTTTGCATTTAAGGGGAACCATCAGTGGACCACAGAGGGAGAATACCAGCCCAATGCTGTTACTTCCTCCTAAGTCTTAAAGATGGGTTCATTAAAAAGGTATCTAGCTCACTAACTAAGCACAGATGGCCAAGGAGCAGTTATGGTATATCAGACAGAGACTCTGGAGGAAATGTATGTCAAACCACAGCTGAACCCCTGAAACCTTGTGCAACAGTCTCAACATTACAGCTATTTGATCTTCTGTCTGTCTCCAGTTTTACATGAGATCTAAAGCTTCACTGTCCTTGACATGCATTTAGTATTAACGTGATTACTCACTGTAGCTATGGCGAGCAAATCAAGGCAAATCAAAACGGACAGTTTTTCCAGCATTTCTATAAATGTGCATGTTGCGCTGAGGGGTAACACAAGGGCCATCAGATACCGCATCTCCACAGACTGGAACCACTAAAAATATAGCCACGGGTTTTTGCTTCTCCTCCCAAACGGTGTCAATCATTCTAATGAGAGAGCATGGACATTTAAATCATGACCTGTCGACCTGCGATGAGCCCGGCATGTACGGCAGCAAAATGCTTCAATAAGCAAGCCTGATAAATGGGCCTCTCTCTGACGGGGTTTACAGCTACTGCACGCTGCTGCACACAGGCTTTATGAGGCAGGGCACTCTCATAACTATGTCAAAGACATTAGCAGTGGGGCCCTAATGTGCCCACTAAGTGTGAGTGGCATCGCCCCATCAACAAACTGTCTCCAGTGACGGCACAGAGGAGACAAGCATGGAGGAAAAATAAGAACGGCACGGCATGAAGGAAAAAAAAATGGAGGCATGGGAGGGTGATAAAACAGGGGAAGGCAGGCTGAGCTCGCATGCAAGGTAAACAAGCCATCAGCAAAACTATTGTTAGGTTGAATGTGTTTTTTCTTCCCCAAGCGGGCTCCTCTGTCATAAAAGGATTTTAGTACCAATGATGCATTTAACGTTGCCAGACTCGCGGCTCGCAACATACCTTTTGCGTCTTCTTTGCTGTGGCATTTTGTCATGTAAAGGAATAGTTTGACATTTTGGGAAATTCACCTATTCGCATTTTTCTGCTGAGAGTTAAATGAGAGGATTGATGCCACCGTCATGTCTGGAAGAGACTGACAAGACTGAAAGAAAGCAGGCAACAGGCAGCCTGGCTCTGTCCATTCATAACTTCTAGCAGACTTATACAGCCTGTGACTGAGTTTTTATTAACGGGGTAGCAAGCCCAAAAGGTTGAGGACTCGTGTTTCTGAGAGGGAGTCAGGCTGGATTTGGAAAGCGTTTGCTGTGTTCCACTTCAAATCCCTCTGCTGCTGACTAGTTTCCTAGAGAGTCATTAGTGGGACTGAGGTCTTTGCTGGTAGAAAAGTGGTGGATTTCCGGATGTCTGCGTGCAGAGAGCTGGGCATCGTTGAGATGTCCCCAGAGAGATTTACCCACTTACTAATAAAAGTGTGTAGGCACACTGTTGGTGAGCACAGCATGACTGACGTCCTGTCTTCACCGATGCAACACAATGGACGTGACATGCGTTTGGTGCTGTGGAAACTTAATTGTAGAGTCACATGGGGTTCGGTTTAATAGGAGCAACGTTAACAAATACAGTATGTGACTTGTGCATGTAACACAATGAAGTTGATAAGTAGTTCACTGCACACTGCGCAGGCATATGCCACTCTGCACATGTACACACACAGACCTCCTTTTAAAGGGTCAGTGTTTTATGACAGTGTGCTGGGACTGCAGGGCTATTGGTATGTCTCTGGACCCCGGCCTGAGACACACAAGGACAGGCCTGCCGCAGGATGTGAGGAGGGTGTGGTGCTCGAGTTTTCTCATTCTCTCACAGACCCTGGGACACAGACAGGACATACAACACACACACACAGTAGTGAAGAAACCAGTTGCACGTGGGTTACTCAAGTTTGATGCAGAAAATGCACCTAAAATAGCAAATATATGTAATATTCCTATCATATGTAATGGACAGTGAAAGCACATGCACTCGCTCATTCATTCACAAACACAACAACAACACACACACCCAGGGTCCTTTCCCACCTCAGTGCTCCCCTACGCAGAGGTTAATGAACTTGTTTTGAATTCCTTCACCTTTTGACAGGAACTACATTCCAAGCCTTGAAAATAGCGGCTAAAACAAAGAGAGGAAGTGATGTGAGAGCACTTCCTATCGACTCCCCTCTGAATTTATCTGAATCCTGCAGACTCGCTCACCCGCGCCCGAAACCCCCCCCCCCCCCCCCGGATGGCCGCACCCTGACGACAGCCAAGAAAAGCGGGCAGATTTGCTGCTCCAACCTTTTTATCCACACACATCAGCTCAGTGAACCCTGCCACTCGGCATCAAGCCGTCAACATCTTCCAATTGTTCCCCTTCTTTGATCCTCATCGTCTGAGACAAAACCAGCCTGTTTGTGATTATCTGCCCAGCCTGGACCCAAACTCCTCGATCCTGAATGTAGATGTATTGGTGGTGAGAAGTGGAGGATACATCTGTAGCATGTGTCAGGGTGTACTTTGTGCTTGATTCAATGCAAACCTGCTGTGACCCTCGACCTCGGACTCATAGGGCGTTCAGCTGCAGGGACAGTGGCGGGCAATGGCAGCAAGAAAAATGTCTTTGGCAGAGCTGAAGGAGGGTGTCAGACGTCGGGTTTGCTGTTCACAAAGTCTGCACTTCCCCCCCTCGACTGTTTATTTTGCCACGATTCATTTGAATGTGACAAACGTTCATCATGCAAATTACTTCTTTTGGTAAAATATGCAAACCATGGCGGTTCCCATAACGGAAAATATCGGCATTACTTCCAACCCAGCCACTGTACAGGTACAGTTGGTTGACTGTATAATAAATTTGGACCAGCATGGATTCAATGTTAATATACACATTCAATGGACAGAAATCATTTACCGAGGCTATAGCATGAGGCTTTTAATGTTGATGTAATTGTCCTGTGGGCTGCATTAGTAGGGGAATAAGGGGTGGGAGACAGGAAGCGTCATTTAGTTACTGGCTCAATCTCCAGAAGCAGATCTTCCGGTTGACGGGTGCTTCCCTGCGTTAACGCTACAACAATATATGAGTCACTGTGCGGGCTGATAGATGAGGAGACGAACAGGAGGGAAGGGCAGACCGAGACGGGGATAAAAGCGGTACAAAGGCACGCTGTGCAGCAGCAGTGGAATTACAAATCCATTTTGTTGAAGAGCAGATAGGCAAACAGGATGGTCTGTTTGGGCAGTAACATTGCCTGGTGATCCGTAGCTGTTCTACCAACAGTGAAAAGGTGTAAAATATATACCTCCTGTTGTGATTTCTGCAGGGGGAAACTTTTGCACACAGGATTGTCTATGTGACCTAGCCCAAAGGCCTCACAGAGAGCTAGAGAGAGATGATATGTGCGACACTCTGTCTACATTTCACCGCAGGAGTTACATGGGCATGCTGGTCAAGTTTATTTTTCAAAATAACCCCAAAAAAATAAATTATATTCTTCCTTGACCACACTGGCTCTGGATTAAGTTGCATTCAAGCACGCCACACAAGCCCGATGACTGGGTCTCCTGCTCGACGGATGCAGATATTCGTGTTTCTGTCTCTCCACCCCATAACCTTCCTCTTGGGTCTCTGTCACTGGCACCGTCTGCACCATTTCCCAGCATGTAACGTATACACTGAAGAACACATTTCCCAAGCAGCAAAACCCTCAATAAAAAGAACGCAATGAGGTGCTGACATCCCATACAGGGAAAACCCCCAGTTCAATCACGTATGCACACATGCACAGACACTAATATGAGTTCAGGTTTCCCTCTCAGAAACTATTTTCATGTTGCACTCTGTGACTGGTGGTAAGATTTAAAGGCTACGAATGTGTGGGAGGATGACCTCCAGAGAGACCCCCCCCCTCTCCTGCTCCCGGCCAAAGGAGCGCGGCGAGGTTCCCCCCTTTAACAAGTCTCTGCAGGCCCATCCGTCTTCCCACACAGCCTGTCGGTCTGTGCTCAGGGATTTATCAGGTTGATAAATGAACCGGCTCTCGCATGAAAAGGCGCCATCGGGGGCTACCGGGCACAAAGGCGGCCTAACGTGATTTTGGATGTCGCCGTCACAGCACTGCTGCTCAGCTGTCGTCTAACTCCGTTTCCATTTAACTAAACCATAACCTTGTCCACACGAATGGACTAGCCAGTACTTGTCTTTAGCCTTTTTTAGCATGTTAGACTGCTAATGGATGAAGATATAACACATTTATGAGTGGGCAGTCTGACAACCCTGTCTACTAGAAAATACATTTATATTCCACTAATTTGTACAACCAATTACTTGCATTATGTTCCCTGCTTTTTCTAGGGTAGGAAGCGCTACAGTTTATAATGGTAAACATAGCATAAGGGTGGTCAGGGTGGACATTCATAATGCAGAAGTTTGACACCAGAGACTGAGGCTGGCATCCAGAGTCCTGAGACAACACACAGACTTAATAATACACAAAGGCAATAATTAATTTCTTTGGCCACTTGGTGGCAGTGGAAACATGTTGTGAGCACAATATTGACGTTTTTTCACCTTTTACGTTCATATGGACAGACTTGTGAGCAAACCGTTGCTTGTTTTTCACACCCAGCAGCTACGGAGCAACATTATTTTTCATTTGGAGTTTTCTGGCCACCTGTGAATATCATTTCAAGTCCGGTATTCACTCTGTTATGGTCTCTACCAACTCCTGAGGGCAAAAATATCAGACCCTTTAGTTGCTAAATGCTCCACTATGTTCACCAGCTAGTCCCCAACTGTCCGTCTGCTGCTGAACAGGTAGTGTACAGTGGCAGAAATTGACACCACGAGAGATGGAAGAGTGAACCAAAACAGTGAACGCTGTGGCTACCCAGCTAAACAATGAGCTGAAACTCGCTATAAAAGGCAGTAGGAGGAGTAACCCCTTTCACTTTGTCTCATTGTTCTCACAATAAATGTTAATACAGTTAACATGCTGTCTTGTGCTTCAAGTCACTGTTGACCTTTTCAATATGACCAGAAATTGTGGGGAAAACAGATGCAATACTGTTCTTTGTCAGTGAATATTTTACTGATCCATTCAGTCAACATTTTGGAACTTGGCAGGTGTACTCATTAACAAAATTCCCTCTTTATCTTGATGGGAATATTGTCAGGAACGGCGGGGCGCGGAGGAGGGAAAGAGGGACCCAAACGCAGAAAGGATTGCATAGGTTTTGAAAAGAAAGAACTAAAAAGGCACTTACAAAAGTCAAGACAACAGGGGCGCAGAGCTCAAAACGGTACTGAACACAGAGACCATCCACACAAGCAACACACCACATCGACGACGACGCCACAGAGAACCAAGCAACTGAACACACTTAAATACACAGGACACTAACGAGGGGATGGACCACAGGTGAACAGGGGAACAGGTGAAAACACTGCGATAATCAGGGAAACACGAGGCGGCTGAGGCAGGACACAAACTCAAACACAGGAGAACCGAGGCAAAAGAAAATCACACAACCCAGAAGGCACGAGACAGGCGACAAATGTCTTACAAAACAATGCTGCTGTCGCCATTTCATAGTATACAAATGTAACTTCTAGAAATTACATGACAACAGAAACGTAAGCAAGCAACTGCACTCACAGTTTAGCAAGTGCGATTAAACTACAGAAGGAAGGACACGTGGCGTGGGTGGCAGTTAGCCATAGCAGTTAGGGAGGCATGGTGGGTTTAAACAGGAGCACACACACACACACACACACACACTTGTACAGATGCTGTTTGACCATCGATCACCAGCCTCAGCAGCAGCTCTTATCAGCGTCTTGGTCCATTGGCTGTTTGCGCCGAGTCACTTTCACAGTTCAATCAGCACTCTGTGGTTGTGACTCCTCTCTGTTACAGTGTTTGTTATCTGTGTGTGTGTGTGTGTGTGTGAGTGTGTGTGTGGGGGGAGGGGGGTCAAAGAGCAAAGCAGGGAGAGTACATGAAAAGGATTCCCACAGTTGCGAGGTCTAAAGGCTGCAGAAGGCTTTGGCGACCTCTCGTTCTCCATCGTCGTCAGGAAACTTAAAAGTAATGAACTCTTATCTCACTGCTGAGCCTTTGGTCCCGTCTATCGAATCTCTATATAAAAAACTATTATAATAAACTATTATAATGCTCCAGTAGTGGAAAGTAATGAACTACATTTACTTAAGTACTGTGCTGTCCAGTATATGCAACTTTATTTTAACTTTATTTTGTAGTTTTCACCCAAATACATTTTCTTGAAAGTTATAGTTCCAACAACAAGGCAGGTCTCTACATAAGACATAAAAAGACAAGATATAATTATTAAAGTGATATTAAGTTTTTGTTTTAAACATATACAGACTTTGGTCTAACATAAGGCAAAAGTGGAACACAATTTATTGCTTTGAACATCAGTTTAATTGTCAGAAAATGTCCTGATGTTGTAATTGTCAAGTGTCAACCATATCGTCCATACACAGCAGTGTAAAGAAGTCAGAATTAGCTCCAGCTCAACCAGCTACAACATTAAATTGCTGCTCATGCTGAGGCAGATGGGAATGTCATTCATTTTGCAGGTATTTTGATCATAAGCCAAAGTATTGTATGAACTGAAGCTTTCACCCGATGATGGCGCCATATTAAAATGTAGGTGACCGCCAGAGTGATAACAACCCCTCCTGTCGGGAACATGAATATGGGCACTAAACGTCATGACAATCCATCCAATAGTCGTTGAGATATTTCAGTCTGGACCCAAAGTGGTGGACCGACCGACAGGCTAAACCGACAGGCCGACAGAAGAGATTTGAGGAGCTTCAAACTATGAGAAATATCGTCCGCTTGCCAAACTCTGGTCTGTCCTGCCAGTGGCTGATAAAGACAGCGGGTGGAGCAGGTGGGTGTAAAACAAGCCCTGTGTTTGTTTGTTTCTCACCCCCACCTGCTGTTGCTTCCTCCTTTATTTTGGGTTTCTTCCCGTCATCCCTCCCTTCTCTGCCTGTGGCAGGTTGTTCCCGAGCCCCTCTCCCAGCAGGGATCCACACATGGTAGACAGATAGTTCCCCCCTGCTTCGGATCCAGTTGTAGTTCAGCTCTAGTTCTGTGGTCGCATTCAAAGTAGCTTATATATATATATATATATATATATATATATGTGCATGCATGTATATATCGTCAAACATTTTGATCGCCTGGTTTGACTGAATTGTATGTTATTTCTGTTAGTTTTTGTGGCTACTTTCTAACAGCGGAGCCGGCTCGCTGCTCACGTTGCCCTCAAGGCACCTTTTGAAGAATCTGTGACCCCAATTCAGTGTGCGTTTATTTGGCTTTTAAGCTGAGGACACTCACAAGCAAACAAGACTGAAGGGGACGGTTACCATGAAGGCGGCCACAGGCGCTGCTCCTGTGCTTTCGCGGTTTCTACTCTTGAAAAACAGTCTTTGATTTTTTTGTGGTCTCAGCTGTCACCTTAAAACACAAGATTTTGATCTTGTGACCGTGTGGCTGCTCGCAGACTAGAGTCACTCAAAGAGATTTCTACTACATTTCCTTTCCATGTAATCATACAACTAGCTATTAATCATGTTTTACATTCTTGTAATGCCTTACCTCATATATATAAATATATATACATTGTTTTTTTTCATTGTGGTTACAGCAAATTTGTCATTTATTTGGGCATTTTAAGAATAATAAATTATACCATTGTTCAGCTTCAGCGCTGTTGCAAACATACCGGATTGATTAACTCACAGCAACGTAAGGCTGGTTATGGAGTTTGGCCTCTCAACCTGGAAATGGATGAGTGATTCATTTTCTTCCACTAACACATTGTGGCCGGAAAGTGTTGTACTGAGAAATGTGGGTGTTTGTTTTACAAAAAAACCCACCAAAAAGTTAGTTATACTCGACTAAAACGTCCCCTTGAATCAGTCAAATTCTTTTGGCTCCTTCAAATTATTTATTTCATTCCCACTTCTGCCTTTCATTGATTGTATCATTCCTGATTACCATGCAATGTTACACAGTTGTGTAAGAAGTTGTGAACATAACATTGACACTTCATCACCTTTTAAATTGATGTGGAAAACCACATCACGGAGTGACATTATCATTCATTTGTAGCCGTGTTGTCTGGCCACCTGGTGAACCTAAGTCCAATATGTGCTCCTCTTTTAGTTCTGTTTTTGGTCTCACAGGCCGCATATGTTTTCAAGATATAGAGAATCTGGAGGAAAGAACTGTGAATAACAATATACTGAGGTAGCAACATTTGCTGGCTGCATTGCCAACGCCCAGCCTAGCCTACTTTCACTGGGCCCTGCCACTCTCTCCATCACCCCCCGCCCCCCCTTGGTCGGCGAGGTCGGAACGTTCACCACCTGAGAGAGGAAGACTGAGGCGGATGTTGGATATGGAATCACTTCCTGCTTAGGGTCTGAATATAGTCATGATGGGATGTTTACATAGTGGACTACAGGGGCTCCTGACACAATAGGGACAACTCGGAGCATGTTTGTTGGATGACGGCAAGCATTGTGCTGTAGAAGTGTATTCTCTCTCTCTCAGTCATCCAGTAGAGCTAGTTAGCCCTTTGTTTCTCTGTATTGTCTGGCATGCTGGGATATCGTATGTTCCTATTTTGCTGGGAAACATTCAGCTTTCTGCAGGAAATCACAAACATTGCCTTGACATTTGCTTGGCAGCCAGCACAAAACACAACTCATTCCTGCAGGGAGCAGACAATAATCTGTGGACTCACATGAACACACTGCTTTCGAATTACTTTCCACGCTGGTACAAGTAGTGCAGACCTGAGACCAGGTGTTCCAGGTTATCTGTGTCAAATTGAGTTTTCCTTCCTCTCTGAGCCGTGTCTTGGCCTGATGGACTCATTCGACGTCCTGGGCCACGGTCCATAACGGTTCCTCTACTATCCACTCTATGTGTGACATAAAGCTTTTCTCCAGTGTTGTGGGTGATTTGTGCCATGTTTTAGACGGGTTAACGGGTCTACCCTGTGGTAAGGATCCATTGGTAAGCATAACAAGACCCCTCAGTGAGGGTCTAAAACACCAACGGAAACACAGAGAGTCCGGTTGGGGGAACACAGGAAAGATCACAGGGGACACGCTGACACATTGACAATGAACCAACACGAGACAAAGGAACTGAACCAGGCTAAGTAGACAGGACAGTAACGAGGGAACACAGGACAGGTGACCACTGGGAGCAGGTGAAGCCAATCAACAATCGGGGACACACAAGGACAGACAGGACACTGACTCAAACACAGGAGAAACAAGGCGAAAACAAAACACTCGCACATACACAGATCATGACAAATCCACCAATTAAAATCCTTATTCTGAAACAAGAGCTACGTTTCCCAGTATACAAGACATCAGTGTATATTTCTGGTATTTCTTGTTGCTTTCACACAGAATTCAAATGTAAATATCTTCATTCATATTTTCAATAATCGGACACAGATCTTGATAATCTCTTATTAGAATGTAAGATTTTTGCACACTGACTTTGAGACATCTGTGAATGTAGATTTTTATATGTTGAATCTGGTGAATGAAACTCAAATTTGAACCTGTAGAACATTTTTATTTGAATATTATTGTTGGAGTGACGTAACATTCATTCATTCATTCATTCATTAACCAGACTGCTTATCCCGAAGGGTCGCAGGGGGGGGGGGGGCTGGAGCCAATCCCAGCTAACATTGGGCGAGAGGCAGATCTTTCATTTTTACTAAAATATTCTAATGTTCTGGTTTGGGTCCTGGAGACCACGAACCCACTTCTCAATCCAAACAAAAGGACAACCTACTGAACCAAAAGAAAAGAAGCGCACTCCCCAAGACACAAGAGGACGGGTATATACACACATGGGTTAACCTACATTGACACATGAGGTTTTCCTATAAGTTATATTTTAAACAAACAACCCCATAATTAATCAAAAGTAACCAAACCACAATTATCCCCCTGACTATACTCTATATTCCACAATCAACTCCTAAACTGACATTAAACAGCAGAAAACATCTCTTTCTTCCCCATCGGCTCTTCTCCCACCCTTCTTCCCACTCGCGGGTGGTTTCTCGTGGTTTGCCGGCTTTAACAGGCCCTTCTCCCCCACAGTCTGGTCCTTTGCCAAGCTCAGTGAAACAAAGAAAGGTAAGTATTACTTTCAACATAACAATAATCTGACAATATGTTTGCTAAAAAGTGTGCACCCAATCCAGGATCCATTTGGCTTTAAATAAAGATGTGCGATATCTGAAGTCATTGTTACGGCCCGGAGCCGAGGAAGGTGAGGCGAACCCAAAAGCATGATCCAAGTCACAACCAAGGAGAGTACGGTCTTTTAATGAGCCACAGAACAGAACAAAATAAAACACAGGAAACCAGAACTTAATGCGGACAACGGAACCGTTGCGGTGCTAAATTTAAAGTCTTGTGTGGCTGTGCAGACATGACGAACGGACGAGGAGGTGAGGGTGGAAACCGGTTTATACCAAGGGCTGATGAGGTGACTGGGAACAGGTGTCGCACACGGGATGATGAGGTGACTGGAGACAGGTGCCGCTGATGACAGGAGGAAGCCGGATCAGTCGGCAGCACGGGACCTGACAGTCATAAGTCTATGTGTAGTGTCATTATTTGAAAATGTTTGTGTAACCAATGTTAAACTATAAAGAAATACCAACACTGCCTGGCGGGTGTGATAAGGTGTTGTCCACAGTCCCCTAATGCCAAGCAACTGATGCACATCTCTAAGCAGTTTAGACATAAAATTTGTACCTTGATCAGTCAGGTACGAAACTATAAACTATTCATTAATTCATTCATTATCTATACAGCTTATCCCAAAGGGCCGCGGGGGGGCTGGAGCCAATCCCAGAACATTGGGCGAGAGGCGGGGGAACACCCTGGACTGGTCGCCAGTCAATCACAGGGCAGACAAAGAGACATTTAGGGGACCACATTCACATCACATTCATACACCGATGGGGACACAGTTGCTATGCTAGCCTCCACCGGGGGCAACTCGGGGTTCAGTATCTTGCCCAGGGACACTTTGACATGTGGACAGCGGCAGCTGGGATCAAACCAACAACCCTGGGGTTAATGGACGAACGCACAAGGGCCCTAACATAACCATACCTGTAGCGAGAACCCCTGATAGTTCCCACAACAGGGGTTTGGGCAAACATCTTAAAGATTACACAGCATCCTCTGTGTGCTCTCTCTTTTATGCTCTTTCTCAAGTGAAAATGTCCTAAGCAAAGATTTCCTGCCAGATTTTGTCACAGCTCTTTGACCGTAAAAGTGGCACAGATGTGAATGTGTTTGAGATAATGTTGAGGAGGACCGTGATTATGTTGCATCCTCTCATGAGGACACCCTTGGGGTTCACCCTCCTGTTGTCTCTCAACCACCAGTAGATTCTCTTCTCTCTCAGCCTCCAAGAGTGGACATGTTACCTTCCAAAAATGGAAAGTTAGAGTGCTGCTAATGCGAGACATTGCAGGGTTTCTCCCATGTCATACGTTTTGACGGAGAAACAAGGCAGGTCTTATATGGGATGTATGTGACAAGTGGGTCCAGCGATTACCCTTTCTTTACAATCCAGGCCCCCATGTGACTGTGGATGCATTTCGTGGGCGTTTTCCCTTCAGACAGTGCATACAATAACAAGATATGGGCAGCATGTGATGCACAGTCCATCTTTGCCTGTAATATGCAGGTGTACAATGGGGAAATCCCCCGTGGAACTGGGGTATGTAAAAGCAAAATAAAGCCATTCAATTTTAGGTCAATTAGTGAGATTTTATGCTGATTTGCATAGTCTGCTATAGTTCCATAAAAGGTATTCTGCATGTGTGAAGGAGGGGCTGTATAAAGGGGTATTCAACAAAGTGACATAAAGCACCTGACACCACAAACTTGCATAACAATTTTACAGGAGGGTTAACGGCTCAAGTAACATACTTAAGATTTCTTTATCAGAATCAGGTTTATTGTCATGTAGGATTTCGCATACATGGAATTTGCCTTTGTTTTGGTACATAAAAATAAACATAGCAAGAGAAAATTAAAAGGAGTCAAAGTGAAAAGCGAGTACTGAAAGCCAAGCATAAATTGAGTGACAAAATATATGTACAATATAAGAGTCTTTAAAAATGACAGCTATACAGTTTTGCAAAATATTAACCAGGGAATGTGCAAAACGTCATAGTATGAAGTATAAATTATATGTGCAAGGTGGTAATCGTGTGTGTGTGGGGGGGGGAGGAAGCACAGAAAAATCAGGAGGAGGAGGGACGAAGAGATAAGGAAGACAATCAGGAGTAGAGACGAATGAAGAAAGGAAACAGAGGGATAGAGGGAGACGATAAAATTGTTAGACGGATATTATGTTCAGTTTTAGCCCCACTTGGCCATGTTTTGGAATAGGGATATCTTTATTACATTCACTCATTAAATTAATTTCTTTATTATTGCCATCCATTCATTTGGCAGATGGAAAATAAATTATTTGTCTGGGTGCATTAAGCCATGCTGTGCCAAGTCTTATCAGCCGACACTCGATGCGTTCATGCAGAACTTTGTTATTAGGATCTGTGCTGGTGAGAGGTGACTGTGAATCATGGGATGAATAATTATCACAGTTCTTAATTATTTCCTGGGGGGATTCAGAACAAGAGGCCTGCAGGCTGAGTAAAAAAAGAAATTGACAAGCTGACCTGTTGAGGACCCGCATAGTTCCCAGTGCTGCGTGATTGTATTTGGGCCTAGGGGGAGGTTTCAGAAGAGCCTGTCTCACAAAGCAAGTTCAACACGGTCAGTCATAGTCGCATATTTTAAAAAAAAGCAAGATAACCTGGATAACTGGCAGGCTTGTTATCAACTGATAGAGGTGGGTGATGCCAGGGAACTTGGATTTGAGCGGATTCTAGGTAATCAGAAATACTTATCAATTGTTACATTTATGGTTACTCATTGTCTCAGTCGTAATGTTGACCATTTAGTGTTACACTTTCTAATTAACATGGTGGTGAAAGCTGTAAATAAATACATTACAAAAATATAGATGGAAACATATGGGAGAATCCCGTGAAAACGGGGGGGTTGACAGGCCTGCAGTAAGGCTTTACTCCCGACAGTGCCCAGGACAGCAGGCTCCACCTCCACCCACTGCGATGCCTGGGTTGGAGCAACGGCGATGCCTCAGTCCTGCCCTATGCCTTTGAATTGTTTTTTTCATTCATTATGATTGACTTTTTAGACTATCAAATATCGGCATCAACCTGAAAAATCCATTATCTATCACTAGTTAAAAGCAAGGCCGTTCATGGGATGGGATCAAAACCCACATCTAGCTCACTAATGCACTCATGGTGAGACCGATCAAACGAAATGGGTTGGTGCTCTTTACAAGCAAATAGACGATTTGATCTGTATATTTTAGCAGCTACAGGCATTTACCTCATCATGCAACTGTTTGGCTGTAAAACACAAATTTTATATTGTCTATGATTAAAAGATTTATTATATTGGCCTCAAAATAAACTCAGTTTTGTTGGACATTATAGTTTCAGCATGCAAGTAAAGAGAAATACAATATTTTGCAGAGGAACAAAGAGAATATAGAACAAAAAAGTATATGGATGGATGGACAAAAGATTAATATAAAAACTATTTAAGAAAGACAATGGTCAAGATAAATGGGAATGAATAAAATCTAATGCTAATCTGACTCTACGCAGAGATCACTGAAGACTGGAGGAAATACAATGACATTTAATGAGCTTAATACTGATAAATGTTGATTGTGCCAGCAGCTGAAACGAAGAGACAGAGACAGATGGACAAAGTGGGTGGGGGGAAGATAAAGACGATACATAAGATGGTAATGTGATGGAGTATTGCTGAATGCACAGGTAGCAGGTGGACAAGTGGATTGGCTTTAGATGCTTTCAAACACAAAGCTAATGGAAGGATTGGGGACAGGCAGAGTCTCATCAGAGAAACAGTAGTGGAAACACTCCTAATCCCCATGCTGTTGTGTCACTTTATTAATCTAATCCCTCCTCTGTGGTTTCAATGCTCTCCCATATTCTGCATGTACACAAACTTTGATTGTGGTGTAAAATAAAAAGTGCTTCATCATCAGCTTTCACAGTGGCTCTGCGGTTGACGGTTACTTTGTGACTGACGTCTCAAGTGGCCTTAATCCTTAATTAGTCCCGGTCTCAGTCCACATCAATGTTACGGCTGAATTCAGACCAACTCAGACATTGTGGCCGAACCATCAGTCCTCCCAATAATTTCAACGTGGATAGTGCAATTAGGATGCAGCGAAGGGGATGCTGAAAAAAGCACAGTGACCCAGAGCTGTACAACAACCCTGCCATGAGTACAAAGACGTTCGCTGTGAAGCCACTTGCTGTTATATTGCTCTTCAAGTTGGGAGGGAGTTGAGTTTCCGGTTAGTATTTCTACTTGGGCTACAGTCAGCATGGCTAGTAGTGACACTCCCACACTGCTGCACAACCCTATGCTGATCGGCACGATGTTTGATTTGATGTGGATTCAGCCTAAGCCTGTTTTCAAGCCTGCAATCGGACTCGGTTAGTTTCCCCCCTTGATACAATATAATATTATTTTATTATATATAACTTATAATTTCTAAGTTATGTATAATATAATAATATTATATAAGTTATATTATAAATAACGCTTGAGATAATGTTGATTCAGAGAATAAATTAAAGAAATGTCTCAGATTTGGTCTATGTGGTGGAGTGTGTCACTTTCCCTGTGCTGCTTGATGATGGACAAAACGTTGCTTTGAATAATTGATTCTTCAAACAAACACTTTAAAGGAAAATTCCAGTTTGACTACATTTTGGGTTTCAAGACTTCTGTCTATCTTTTCTATCACTGGAGCAGTGTTACAAAAATGACACCATTGCAACATCACAACAACAAGGTCCAAGAAGTCAAGAAACCAGAGCAAACAGACGATTATTAATTTATTTCATTCTATTTTAAATTCAGCATTGTTTACATCAATGTATACTTGTTTACTTTGTCATTTCTTGCGCCGTGCTGCAAATCTTGGCGATCCTGACGATGGAATAGTGTGACACTATTGGTACTTTGCGTTACCTGTACATGCTGATGTGTCTTTGTGCACATGTATGAGAATCAAAAAGGGGACCCGCTCACAGAAAATCTGCTCCATGGCGCCACTAGAGCTCAAAAACTCCACAGAGAACCATTAAGTAAAAGGGAAAGCTTGAAACTCCAACAATGCCACTGTTGCTTTTTGGAAAAACACCACTTTTACATGTTTATTTTAAATCTGGTCTCGGAACCCATCTATCGTCTGACAACTGCTTATCGTCTGGGGGCGATGTATGGGGCGCCGAATGTAAAAGTTCAGTTACAGTTTTTTTGCTGATTTATTTTGAACATTTAGCTCACTTTCTTCACATTTGAGACAGAAAACTTGTAAAAAGGTTAAATCTAAATCTAAATGTTATATCTAAATCTAAATGTTAAATATATATCTAATATATGCAGATATATATCTTCTGCATGCATCACCACCTGCATACCAATG